>JAXGGA010017431.1:0-24366 GCA_038373865.1 Uloborus plumipes | reverse complement strand
ACACATTCTGGAACCGTGCTATAGACGCAATGTTACAGGTCCCCGCTTTAACAAATACCTCCCTTAATCGAATAATATTTCTTGAAACCGACAGTATTCGTTTAAACGGGGTCCACAGTATCTGTAAACAGAAAGATGTCAGTTTGTTTCTTTTTCTTCCCCCAATCTCTTGACATAAACATCGGCTCTATTTGTTTTTGCAAACATATTATGCGTTTTTTCTTTACTTGTTTGTGTGTGACTTGTTTTCTCGAAATTCCTAACCACTGTTTAGATGTTTTATTAATATTTTCGCAGTATGACATTGTTTGATTCTTTACTATCATTTTATACATAAACTATGACAAACTAGCTTCAGCATTCAGTTCATTTTTTATTCTAAGCAAAATTATTTCATTGCTATGAGACACATGCAAGCAATCACTTGAATTTTTTCTGACTGCAAATGCACAGGTTCAATTAAAAGCTACATATGGAGCTTGAAACAAAAATTTTTAAATTTTAATAATTTGAAGCTAAAACTTCAGGGGGGGGGGGTGATAATGGAAGAAAAAACTGAAACTGAATGAGATCAAAAAAATCAATTAGCCGATCGTATTTAAGGTTTAAAAAGTAAACGACTTCCAAGGACAATCCATTACATTCAGCAAAACGAGTTTTTGCTGATTTAATCACTGTAAGTGCGATAATAAGTGGAATCGGCTGATGTTTTAAATACAATAACTGCTTCAGAAAAATGTCTCAAAAACTATCATTAGCTCAATCATATCAAATAAAACACTTGGGTACTACATCGTAAAAATAATTACAACGCTTTATTATGAATATAAGGGATGACAAGGATGACTATTCTTTCACACAGAATACTGAAGTAATAACAAGAGAAAATTCAAAAAAAAAAATCAACGCATTTTTAAGTATACTTATCTTTAATTCGAATTCCATCAAAGTTTCGGCCATACCGACAAAACTGTAAAATAATGGCGAAGTGTTTGCCACGCGTAGCGTCCTCTCCGAAAATTCCTCGAGATGAGAGCACGAGGAATAAAAAAAATTTATACAGATTGACGTCGAAAATATGTGGGTTTTTGAATATTGTTTTCCAAAAACATTTTAAAAATGTTTTCACGATATTTTTCTACTTTTTTTGCTAAATTAAAAATTTTATACAGATTGACGTCGAAAATATGTGGGTTTTTGAATATTGTTTTCCAAAAACATTTTAAAAATGTTTTTACGATATTTTCCATTTTTTTGCTATTTTTCCTTTTGAATTGTATTTTTGAGAAAAAAATATTGCCTCAGTAATCATTTTTTTCTGATAAAATAACTTAGTTTAAACAATTGAAAAAAGAAAAAAAAAAAAATGAAATAAAAAAAAAAAATCGGAAAACAAAAATATATTTTTGACATAGTTTCTATGTTTTTAGGAACCCATATCCGTTATAATTCGGGATTCAAAACATCGAACTACGTAGGCACAGCGTAGAACTATGTTTTTGTGCTACTAGGGTTGTCTTCGCATGTATTTTTTTCATCTGTTCCCTTAAATACCTTTGCATTTTAAAACTTTTCTCGCACAAACCCACATTTAAAAAGAATTATCCTCGGAAGCACATTTTTTTTTTGGCAAGTCTTTGTCCAACACAGAATGAATTTTCTTCAAATGATATCGAAAATGCTAAAAATTGTTAGATTTCTTATTACAATGAGAACAGTTATAAAGAAATTTTTTACATATGTGTTCCATTTTCCCTGGAATCTCTTCAGTGTTAAAAGTTTCACACTGCGCGGCGTACCCCCGTCAGAAAATTCTAAATCAGAAGCACCTGAAGTGCTTTCAAATACTTTATCACAGAGATGATTTCACTTTGATTAAAGCGGCTGAGGTGGCCCTGAGAAGGACCGGGTTTTTTATTTAAATTTGTGCAAGAAGTCATAACGAGCAAAACAATATGACAACCAGATCATCAAAATTAGTCTCGGAACAAAACAGATCAAACTTTGCTCTCTGTAAGGAAAGAATTGCGCATGCGCAAGCGAAAAAATCTCATTTTCAGTGCGAGGAATGACGAAAACTGTTTATCTTTCGCTTTATAATGCCTAACGTATTCGTGCACTCTAGACGCTAGTAAGAATGTCGAGGTCAACTGCGCATGCGTGAATTGATAATCGGTAACAAAGAGCGAAAGTTTCCGTTTTGAAGGAAACAGAAATTTTTCGTCAAAAAATGAAGGAAAATGTACTGTATATTGACCCGACTTTTCTGAGAGTGTGGGATGGCACCTCGAGCATCATCCACAGTCAGCAAAATGACGGTCCTAGTATTGACACAGCAAGTGCAACAAGCATGGAACTCCATACCACAAAGTGACATTCGGCACCTGTATGACATAATGCATGCACGCTTGCAGGCTTGCCTTCAAAATTCTGGAGGTTACACCCTCTAATAAATTAACATAATTTCACATTTGCACAGCATTTTCTTGAGTTTAAATTAGCCAGTGATCTTGTACATTTAATCAATTAAACATGTTAACTAGACCCGCATTTACCCTAGCATTACCCAAATTTCATTACTCTACGGCAATTTTTTCTTGGTGTTGGGATTTTTTTTTTCCGCCAGTGTACATTATTTTAAAGTGCTTACACTGGGCTTTCAAACGACACTACTTGTGCCGTGGCAACTGAAATGTACAAGCAATTTTGGACCTCAAAAATGCTGAAAAACGTCAAAAATGCCTTGTTTTGAGGGCCTTCACTGACCTTACGGGAACAACTTACCTTAAATTTACATTCATTTTGTAAAGTTTGAACCTTCTGTATTCCATGTACAAAAAGAAAATTGTTCAACAGTTCCTCGTAAGAATTTTGACTCACAGCAACTTCCATGTCTTGAAAATCTGCTTAATTTTTGATGCCACACCTTCACATTTAGGGATCCATAAAAATTAAACAACTCAACTTTAGAACAAAACATTCTGTATTTGGTCTTTTAATAAGATAATAAACATTTGGTAATTTTTTGGAAAAATTATGAGACGTCATGAATCGCAGGCGTGACACTTTCTCAGATTCTTGCTCTTAAATAGGTATAAATACAATGTGTACAAATAACTTTTATCGGATGTCTGTGCATCCATAAGGAACAATTTTTTGCATTAAAAAAAGGTGTTCCTTGTAACGGCGAAATACGTGTCTGCAGTATTCCTGCGCATTTATGCTTTTAAACGCTGTATTTGAGCTAATATTTTGAAAAGTGCCAATTTGAAGTTGGAATTTCCTGATTTTTTTTTTCAGAAAAAAATAATATTAGATTCTAAGTCTTAATTGGGTGCAAATGCAAGAAAATAAAAAGGGGAGGTTAAGGAAGCTATTTACTCCTTCCTTAGATTACTTACTTTTAAGCCGTTACTTGATCTGATGAGGGTTACAGATCTGATGAGCTACATATCTGAGTTTATGCTTTTAGTCTTCATTAACATCTCTAAAAATGATATCATTTGCTTGAATTTTTAACATAGAATTAAGATAGTTGTATTAATATATACATATTAGATAAAAAATCAAATTTCATTACAAAAAAGAATTTCTTGGAAATAAAAATGAGCGATAAGGTTTTTAGATAAAATAAATTATGAGATTACCAAATACAAGCTAAAAAACATTTGTTTTGTTTTGAAACAAGACACAACTTCAACTTTTTCGACATACAACTTTTCTGCTTGCTTTTTTTACTTTCTTCTATATCTAATATATAGAAGAAAGTATTGGTTTCGTGAAAATTTTCGAATGTCGAATTTTGACGGATTTGCACGTTTTGAGGTGCGCTGAGTCCATTTCGATCATTTTTGGAAAATGTCTGTCTGTGTGTCTGTCTGTGTGTCTGTCTGTCTGTGTGTGAGTCTGTATGTGTGTGACCAGTTTTTGTGGCCGCGCTAGAGCAAAAACTACTGCATGAAATCGAACAAAAATTTTTGCACATATGTACCACTATGTGAACTGGTGCACCTGACTTTTTTTAGCGAATTCCTCCAAGGGGGGTGGAGCAATCGCACGTGTTCTGCGCGGAGGTGATTGCTATATCTCAGGAAGTAACCGGCGGAATCAAACGAAAATTAGTCCATAGGTAGACCCTACTGAGTAAAGGTGCTGATTCAATTTGTTTGTCAATATCTCAAAGGGGGGTGGAGCAATCGCACGTGTTCTCCGCGGGGGTGACTGCTATATCTCAGGAAGTAACCAGCGGAATCAAACGAAAATTGGTCCATAGGTAGACCCTACTGAGTACAGGTGCTGATTCAATTTGTTTGTCTATATCTCGAAGAAGGGTTGAGCAATCGCACGTGTTCTGCGCGGGGGTGACTGCTATATCTCAGGAAGTAACCGGCGGAATCAAACGAAAATTGGTCCATAGGTAGACCCTATTGAGTACAGGTGCTGATTCAATTTGTGTGTCAATATCTCAAAGGGGGGTGGAGCAATCAAAAGTGCTTATTTTGTCATTGCACCTACTGTATCTCGGGAAATATTGCTGCGATTTGAATGAAATTTGGAATAACACTAACCCAATATGGAAGCAAGCATCGATTAAATTTTGGCGCCAATCGCCATAGGGGGAGGGTGGGGTGATTTTTGCGCTTAGTCAACAATGCGAAAAATTAATTCATTAAAAAATCGCTTTCACGCTATTTAATTATAAAAACATCTGAAAACTTTCAATGATTTGAAATTTTTAACTGTTGCCAATTTCTTTTTACTAACAAATAAAATGTTTGCAATTAATCTAAACAAGGCTTTTGCAATGATTTCCAATTTCGCTCATTGATTCTGCATTTGCAGGGTTATTACGATAATTGGGAAATTGGAGCTGTCTCCAATTATTCGAGCGAGTACGTATTTTATTTTGTAACCGGAATTCATAAGATAGATATAGAAGAAAGTTTCGTGACGGCCACGACAGCTAGTTTTAATTAGTTGTAGGAAATTTAATTTCTTGATCAAGAACTCAAATTTAGCATGCTAGTTATTGTCAAATTATTTAGCCAAGGTATGAGAAATTGAATCACCAAAAAAGATAAATAAAATAATAATAATTAATTAACTTAATTTCTGCAGTGTCAATTTTTCTTACTTTGCTAACTTCTATTGTCAGATCATTCAAACCACAAATGGTGCAATTGTATTAAACTAATTGCTTTTCGTTTTTTAACTTTTGTGGGTCCCTTGGGTCATAGACGACCCCAATGCAATTTCTGTTTAATATATCTTGCTAATCAACCATTTGTTTTTAATGGCATTTTGTGACAAATATTCTTTTAGTTTTTTATGCACAATAATACTATTATTTTGTTTTATGTTTTCCGATTTGCATTTTTTGCACACGAGATCCTTTGGGTCACTTCCCCAAAATGTCAGGGAAAAGTGGACGTTGCAATTTTTGTCCAAGAGAGCTGGATAGAAATGTATCGAAAAGTGTCATAAGTGTTTGAAATTCACTAGCAAAAATCATTTGTTTCAGGTCTATAACAGTTGTAAATAAATCTGCAGTTATTGTAAGCTTTGCTCTAAAATTAGGTTTTTTAACTCATAAAATAAATTTTACTTTAACCGTGTCTTTTTGTTCTTATTTCTTTTATCCTCAAAAAGTGTGTGAACTTAAAAAATGCATGCAACATTCAATAATCATAATAAATCAATTAAGGGAAACATTGGGGTCGTTTATGACCCCAAGGGTCTTGAGTGTAACCGAAATGGGAGGGACCTACGAAGGTTAGGTACAAAAATATTCAATATATATGTCTAAAACCCATTTTTTGAAGAAATTTTTTCCCAAGATATTACTAGATGAAATAAAAGCAAAAATTTAGCTTCTTTTGCGGAAAAATTATTTTTTGAGAAGTAATTTAATTAATAGTAAAAATTCACTTGGGAGTCAAATTTGCACTTTTCTAAATATTAGCTTATTTATCCTTTATTGAATATATTGTCTAACAAAAAATACAACTGTCGCAGATTTAGCACTTGAGTGAGCTGCTCGCTTAAAAATATATTTTTTGCCATTTGGCTTTCGAGTTTGGATTTAAGAGGACAGAACACAGCTGTTTCTTCACTGAATGTAGCCAGTGCCCTATTAACATATCAAGCTACAGGAAACACAGTCCCATTTTGGTGCCAATTCATTTTGCTTTTGGAATGTTTTAAATCCTACACTTAATGAGAGCAAACTAACTTATAACACTACTTTGCAAGCGAAATTTTTCTTTATTACTTATAAACTTAAACAAAATCTCTAATCGACTCTAAAACATAAAATAAATCATTGAAGGATTAATGCATTTTTTAAATCTTATATCACAAGCGTATTTTTGCAAAAATGTGTAATCATTGAAAAATTTGTAGCTTCCTGAATAATTTGTAGAGAAAACAACTGTTACAACTTTAGGGGGAAGGTTTTGATTTTTATTTTTGTCTATCACGAGATATGATAGATTGAATCCTTTCGACAGCAATTCTTTAACCTTATTTCTATTTTTGTGACCCACTTTTTTAAGCTGTTTGGAGATTTATGTTTCCAAAAGTACGTGTAAATGTGAAATTCACTTTAATGTAAGGATTTTAAGCTATCAACAAGGACATCTTTATTGAAATGATTATCGAACGAGTAGCACATAACCATTATTGTATTATTTATTTTACTAAGCTTTGCTGATATTTAAAGTATTTAATGTTTCGAAATATTAGTGTTTCAATTGTTAGAGTGGACTAATTTGTTATCTATATCCCTAGTAGGAAAATGTTTTAAAGATTTTATATATTTCTGGTAAACGTTCAGAAAAATGTTGTACATTTGCACAAATTAGAAAAGCTTTTGTCTGTTCCTTTTTTAAAATAAATATTAGTCGAGTTATAACGAAATAACAACTTTAAAAACAAAGCGTGGGCGAAGGGGCTTTGCATTAAGCGTGAGAAACATTTTACTGCTGCAAATATCTCTTTTATGTATAAAATTGTGTAAGTTGTTTTGCGAAACAGCAGAGAAACTGAATGATTTAATTATAACTGTTTAATGTGATAAATGTATAGTGTTTACGGAAATAGAAACTAATTTCTACATATTTCGAAACAAGCATATCATAAATGGCTCTTTCTTCTTTTTTTTATTTCTTCTTTTCTAGCTGGGGGGAAGGGGGGGGGCTGTAGCATTAAAACTCTAAGAGTAAAGGAAGGATAAAGATATATGTGTGGAAAGTTTTTTTCGCTTACTGATACGTTTTTCCTCTATAGAATTCTACTATTTACTATTCAATAGGCTGATAATTTCAGTAAGCCCTTTAATGTTACTTTTTACTTTTTTTTCCTAATTTTACACTGAATATTTACTAGTTAGAACACTTTAAAGTAATTCGCAAAATATACGTGTTTTATCTTTAACTTTTAGTATTTCAACATAATTTAATACCCTAAAAATGTATTCATAAAATTGATTTGTTTTACAAGTAGGAATAAAAAGGATAACATTTTTCAAAAAAGTTTTATTGAAAGAATCTATTTACATGACGTGAGTCAATTAAAACATGCTTATGTGTTTCTAAATTTATAGTTGTCTTATTCTGTAAAAACAAATGGAAACAACATTTTTATTATTGATGCAATATTTTTTGTTTTAAATGGCAGAAATATTTTTGCACTAAACCGTTGAAAAAATAGTCCCTACTTCTGTCAACATGCAATAAACATTTATAAATGAATTATTATTTTTCTTATTCTCGTACATTGCTTTATTTCTATACGGAATACATATTAAATGTAAAAAAACAGTATTAACAGCTCTCTAAATAAGCATTATAATAAATATACCAGAGTTTTATTATTTTTTGCAGAAAATTGGGAAATGGGAAAATAGTTTAAAAGCACACATTTAACAATGTAATTATTTACTTTAAAATTTGTAAATGAGTTTTAAATAAAAAAAAAGTATTCTTGAAGAAAGAATTGAATAAACTTCGTTAAAACAAGGTAACCAGATTATTCTTAGGCATTGAAAAATGACAGAAAACTAATATGCTCTAAAATCAGTCGCAGTTCGTATTAATCTTTTCAAAGCATTTTGCGGGGTCTAGGAGCATGCTTCTCGTAATTAAGTTTAAAACTTTTAGAACTAACTATAATTATCGTCGAAGACTAAGCTAAAAGGAAATTTTCCTGCAGCAAAATTTGCTCTTAATATCGTTATCCATAACAAAATGCGCCTGCTTGGAGAGATAATTCTTCCCGTAGCTCGAGTTGAAATGTTTTATCGCTTCTTCAATCCTTTATTTGAAATAATCACTAGGGATTTATTAAAGGAGTCATGGCTTCTAATTTTGAAAATTCAACGGAATTTATTCAAAACTCTGTGATTCACTGCACCAAGTTCATTATAAAGCATGTGTTTTTTATAGCTTTTATTAAGTAAATAGTGTATTTAACGGGAGAATTTTTGTATGTATTACGCGAAAGTTAAAATAAATTCGTAAAAATCAATAAATCTTAAGTTTGTTGAATATTATTTATTTTACAGCATTTTTAATCCATTTTTAGGCAAGTATAACGTAGATATGTTTTGTGTTGAATATTACAAAGATCTCATAAAAATGATAAACGACAACATAAATAGCAAAGTTTTCAAAACAATTACATTAAAATGTTTTGTGGTTGCAAAGTCATTTTTAAAATTCGACGGGAAAAGAGAAGGGAAGAAAAATAACTTTTACGTGTGTAACTGTATGCTTTTCTCGGTTGATTTTTCATCATAAAGCTCACACTTCATTGCATTGAAAAAGGGCTCCTTGTTGACCCGAAACACGTGTCTGGAGATTCTTGCAAATTTTGTGCTTTAATACGTTGATTATTCTGATTTGTATGCTGTCTGCCCACGGATGCTGTGAAATTGGGAAACGTCCAGTTCAGATGATTCTATCTGAATGAGTAGAAATTTATTTCACGTATTTCCTTCCAATCAACTTGTCTCTGCTTAATTTAGAGGCAAACACACATCTGCAAAAGCTGACCTCCTAAGAACTAACACATCCATTTCCACCTGTAAGTCGGATATTTACCTTTCCATCTCACCGGTGGTCAGACTGCGTGTGTACAGCAGTGACTGTCTGTGGCATAGTAGTTTCTAAACAAATGAGCCATTTTTGTTCTGTTTTGAAAGGCGACTTCCTTGATCGAGAGTGTTCACGTCCAGAGGCACTCAACTGTTCTGTTAAGATAAAGAAGAGAGTATGACATTGGCAAAAAAAAATTCAATATGCTGTTGGCAGAGGAAGTTATGGCCGTTTGAATATCGGTAAAATATGACATTTTTCATATTTCGGCCTTACGTAACTAAAAGCACGTTGAACTTTCCTCGGTTATTTATACATTATTTTAAAGTGCTCATACTGGCCTTTCAAACGACACTACTTGTGCCGTGGCAACTGAAATGTACAAGCTGTTTTTGCACCTCAAAAATGCTAAAAAAACGTCAAAACTGCCTTGTTTTGAGGGCCTTCACTGACCTTACGGCAACAACTTACCTCAAATTTAACATTCATTTTGTAAAGTTTGAACCTTCTATACTCCATAGATAAAAAGAAAATTGGAGTTTAACAGCTCCTGATAAGAGTTTTGACTCACAGTAATTTCCATGTTGTAAAAATCTGCTTAACTTTTGATAAGCACACACTAACCTTTAGGGGCCCATAAAAACTGAACAACTCACATTTAGAATAAAACATTCTGGATTTGGTCTTTCAATAAGATAATAAACATTTCGTAGTTTTTTGGAAAAATCTGAGATGTCATGAATCGCAGGCGTGACACTCTCTCATATTATTGCTCTTAAACTACCAGGAGCGCAGCGTTAATATAAAATTTTTTTATGGAAACAAATACTGTCGAGCCTGTTTAGCTCGAACACACTTAAAACGAATTATTGCTGTGGCGAGTTACATATCCAGTTTTTTTTTTTCTAGTGTTTGTCGTATAAGATGAGCAATCGTCAAGTTATGCATGTTCCACAATTAGGCTTCAATAAAAAGAAAAGAAACAGTCTAAAATTCCCCGTCAACGTGTAGAGAAGAGCAATTTTATGATTCAAAATTTAAATTTCCTCCTTCTCTGGATTTTTGAAAAACACTTCAAAATCTTCGCTATTTATGTTAAAAGCGTAAACATTCCATTTCAATGATTTTCTAACAAAACATCTGTGAGTGGTTCCGACCCCACTGGGGGGAAGAAGGACGAAAAAAAAAAACTCATCTAATCCTACAGCTCATTTGAAATTCAGTTTAATGCATTTTCTTTCAGCGTTCTATATTACTATGTCTCATTCCATCTGAAACTTCTCCTCCGGGTGGCAATTTCAAAGTACGAATATCAGTTAATCAAGCCACTAATATCTCTCTTATAAACTATGTTTTAAAATGTCTGCAATGTTCTATTATATTATTAGCTCACGCATCAACAAACTGTACACAATGTATGGCTCATTTTGAAATCTTATTGCGGATGAACTTATAATTAAGTTTACTGACAGTCACTTTGCATTTACTTCATGGAAAATTCAATTTGCAAGCTTTTCGTTGCTCATGATTTAAACGCTAGAGTTAATTACTGAAAGTTTTGCTAACGCAATACGGTGAGACTGAGTTTAATCTGTAATTTTTGCAGGATATAAAATCCTTTATTTATACAAGAAAACGTTTCCTCAATTACTTGGAACGAAAGAATATAGTGCCGACGTCAGAAAATTATATTTGCTAGTGACTTAAGTAATTTAAAAGATAACAATTTTTAACACATTTTTAAACGGTACCCATTTTTATTGCTATTAGCTATACTTTGGGAATAATCTACGGAGCGATGTAAAAATTTTCGACAGTTAGAAGAACAATTTTCGTAAAACATTTTTTGCATTGATTTGCTACAAACTAGTAGTGTAAGTTACGGCTTGATTTGTGTTGAAAACGTGCGAAATCTTATTTTGCGGACTTGTTTCTAGAAGAATAACTCAAAAACTTGAGAATTGCGGTAAAATTCTGTTACAGTATTATAATCTATGTTTAATAAGGATTACATCAATGTATTTACATGCGCGATTGTGATAATTTTTGACAGAACAATGAGCTGAAGAATAAAAAATGGCGTGTTTTCCTTTATTGGACCGAAATAATTTTCCTATATTGGACCGGTGGTCCAATTTAAGAATATGATTTTAAACAAGACTTTTTAATTATCGTAACATAAAATAAGTGACTCGTCTTATTTAATAGCGTAGTTAAACTTATTTTAAGCATACTTTAACACCTATTCACGATATTCATTTAAAATTTTTTATCAAGCACATTTTTATCAAGCAAAAGCTGCAACTTCTTAAAATGTATGTTTTTTTTCTCTTCATCTATTAAGCTGCAGTTTCAGGTTGTTAAGCATAGTTATTAACTTAAATAAAATTTATGCTGGATTACCGAGAGAAAAATATGAAATTCTTTGTTATTTTCGAAACGATTTTAAAAGTAAACAATTTATATGCTACTAAAATGTTCAATGTAGATGAAGCCGGTCTTTTCACTGTCCAAAAGCCCCAAAATATATTGACGTATAGAGGTAAACACCAGGTTGGAGCAGTAATGAGTGGTGAACGTGGTAGAAACACACTGGTTATTTGCTGCATGAGTGCAACAGAATTGCAAGCTCCCCATGCTTATTTTCAAAAGATTACGTTCCATGTTCGGACTTATCGTAAAAGCTTCCCTGGTGAGCAATATGCTTGTTTAAAAAAAAAAGGTTGGATCACAAACGATAATTCACACAATTGATACAACTTTCACCAAAACTGCTAAGCCAAGCAATGTAAAAAGAATATCCTTCTATTAATGGATAGGCACAGCACTTACATAAAGAACATTGATGCAATACACTTGGCTAACGAGCACGATATAATAATGCTTTCTCTTTAAGCACATCATGCACGTAGATGTGGTCTTCATTCAGTTTGTCTACATATTTTAATCGAGCATGTGATACATGGATGCGAGAACATTTAATGAGATCCCTTATCTAATATCGTATAGGAGAACTTTTTCAACCCCCTTTTGCAAACCGTAATCAAGGTCATGGCAAATGCTGTGAGTTGATTCTAAAGAACAGGAGTTTGGCGTGTTAATTGGCATGTATTTAATGACATTGATTTGGCTGCAGCAGAATTAGAGCCAAGTAGTCCAGATAAAACTAGTCAAAGTGAACAGGTTACATGTTCGGCTGGCCCGTCATTTCAAGTTTTTCCAGGGGGTGGGGCAAAGGGTAAAAACACAATACAATTTCACCAGAAAACAACAAAACCCCCGCCTACTTATATGCAAATACATTGATTTCTCCAATTCAAGAGGGGGGGGGCAATTGACCCCATCCCTTGCCCCCCCCCTAAATGACGGGCCTGATGTTCGGTGTAAGTTGTACACCATGTAGAAGAGCTAGCTACGACTTAAATTAGTACAAGTTCTGCAGAATCGGCGGATAGTTCTCATCAAAACATGTCAACTCTAACTGATTTTGTAAAGCCAGCTCACATATTACCTTTGCCTAAAAAAATAGAAGGAACAAAAAGGAAGGCTATCTCAGCAATCATTCTAACGGCCGTATAAAAGAGGCATAGAGCAGAAAAAGTCACACAAGAAAAAGCAAGAAACTGCACAAAACAATTGTTATTGCAATATTTGTCATAGAGATGAAGTGCAAAACATGATTAAGTGTATGAAATGCCATCGGCGAGTTTATCAACACTGCCTAAGTGAGGCCCAAGCAAAAGAAATTCTATTGCAAATCCTGGAAAAAAGCTGTATAGTTCAAATATAAATTATTCTATGATTTCCTGGTACGGTCCAATTTAGGAAGCGCATGGTTCAATTTAGGCGCATATATTCCTATATTGGACTTTTGCAACTTTTTATAAGATAATTTTTTAAAAAATAATTTTCATATTTTCAGAAAATATAAGCTCCTAGGGTGGTTCCTGATTAAATTTAGCTTACGATGACCTATTTTGCATTTCTGTTTTGCTTCACATTGAGCATTGTTTGAACTATTTTCTTGTTCTCTCTAAGGCGCATTTTTTTTTATTCTGTAAACGTTCCATGCAGTTTTATGCAGTTTTAGACCTCGAACGCTAATTAGAACACCACTTTTTTTTACGTTGGAAACTACTGTTTTCCGTTCTAAATATAGATGAAAATATCTAAAATGTTATTCATTTAAGAAGTGTTGCTTGAATTGTTAGTTTTTTGTCGAAATGTAAAATTAAAATTTGTCCTTAACGCATGTTTTTTTTTTAACTATCACGGTTTAAAAAGACTTCCGAATGTATTTCTACAACTTTTTTAAACCCAAGTTTTAATCATTTTCATCAAAATCACACAATGATTTTTTTAAAAATAATTTCCAATTGCAATTAATAATTTTCACCCATCTTTTTCTTCTAGTAAACTTTTTTTTTTTTTTTAATTTTTAAATTTTTGCAGCCCCTTAATTAGAGAATGTAAACGCTTTTCTACCATTTAATAAGCATCAATACTTTAAGGTTTAAAAAATGTGCAAATGAAAGGTAAACTACTTTTTTTTTTGGAAATGATAAAATGTTTTTTTTTTTTTTTTGAAGTGAAAATTTTTATAAGTACGTCGGGCATTTATTGAGATGGGAAGCAATAATTGAACTTGCGACACTGATACCGTTAACGACACTAGTGTATATTAGTATGTGCAAATATTAGGTATAAACGTACTTAGATACATATGCATGTTGGTACTTTTTGAGATGGGAAAAAAAAAAACACTGACGATTCTCAAAAGTACACACGTAATCATTCTTGTTTTCACCTCTGTCGGCACTCCAGGAGTGCCTCTGTTTCCTTTTTTTTTGTATGCAAAGCTTAGCGTAGTGCACAATCCAGTTGTTGAGTAGAAGTTTAGCTTTAAATTTATCTCATCAACATCTTTATGAAACAACGTAACATTTTAATCTTCATTAACCCATTAATGCCTAGCGTCCTTTTTTAGGGACGGTCCAAAAAAGGGTCTGAATTTCCCAAAAATGAACATTTCAACCAAATAATAGTGTTCAATTAGTACCTTGGTATTGTTTCAATTTGTTATTGACAGATTGCAGCACATAATCATTGTAAAGTGTGTTCTGTAGCAGTTTTAATTTGATCTTTATCAAAAATTACACCGTTCACAATCTCAAGAAAAAAAACTAAATTTTCAAAGTTACTCCCAGCTTCCCAGTTTCTGTTAATTGCTGATTTTATTTCTTCTTATAAAATGTCTTTTAAAATATTATATTGTAGGCAAAAAAAAAAAAGAAATAGTAAAAAACGTGTGTACCCTCTGGGGTCTACCGTAACTTTTAAGGGACGATTTTTCTTTCCTTAATAAAAAAAAATATTTTTTACATAATATTTTTTTAGTTATTTTTCCTGTCCATTAAACACTGTTTAAAACCAGAAAACAAAATATCTTTGGAAAAAAAATGTCAGGCATTTATAGGTTAAGATCACTGTTTATCATTCAACTAAAAGTATTATTTGAATTGCACTCTCTATTTAAAAAGGTACAAAAAATGAAATATTATCAAATTTAAATTTGCGAAATTGAACATGTAACTACTAATAAAATACACTGCGTAGTATTCAGAAAAAAACCTACATTACAAAAGTAAAAAAATAAAAATAAAATATTCCAATCATTTTAAAACTTTCTGGCGAATAAAGAGGATTGGTTTTTCCCTGAATATAAAATTTTCAAAAACAAACTTATAGCTTTACTATAATTTTCTGAGTTTAAATTTCAATGTCGATAGGATAAACAAAATGGAATTCGTGGAATACAAATAAGCTTTGGCTTCAAGCGTGCTTCGTGGGTCTAAAAGATATGGCTCAAAATCAGATTTTTTTCAAATAGTTTTGCTGAATTCGAGAAAAAAGTAATGGGAGTAACTTTATCATTTTAAATTCCAAGAACAGAATAACCTGACCCAAATAGCACAATTCGTTTTTTAAAGGTTGTAAAATGGTTATTAACGTGGAAACAACCACTTAAAAACGTTAATAAAACTTTTAAAGGTTATTTGTGCTACCTGGGGATGAATCCCGAGGGAGGTACGTTTTTAAAAAAATATGAAACCTTTTTTTTGCTGTTGTGTGGAAAAGTAGTTTTTGTACTTTTATTGCTGTGCTAAAAACGTTCATAAAAATGCATTTCAAATACGGTTGACATAAGAGATATACCGATTCAGTTGCAGCCATGCAGCCTTTTCATATTGCAGGCTGCTATTCTAAAGATGTGGGACATTAAACTGCATTTATTACATTTGATTACAATATTTAATTGATGTCCTAAATTAGATGGAGAAATAATTCCTTCTAAGTACTTTCGATCATGCCAGCGGCGTACGTAGACAAATCATTTCAGGGAGGGGGGGGGGGCTAAGACGAGACTCTTTAAGAGGAAGGGCGGGGTGCCTCATAAAATGTAACTAAAAAAAGTAAATGTTTAGAATTTCTGGCAAAAATACATCATTAAAAAATATTTTTTTATCATTATAATTATTATTGAGAAGTAAAGTGCTTTGATGAAAATAGAAAATGATAAAATTTAAATTTGAAAAAAAATCTTTATTGAAGAAGGTGTTCCTAAAACAAGTGCATGCAATATTTTTTCGAATTTGAGCTTTAATAACATTAATTTTACTATATTCCTAATATTGGGTTTCAGTCACATATTTGTTGAAATTTATTTAACAGAATTAGATGACTGAACAAGCATTAATCGGTGTTTCTGAAACAGATTTGCAATAAATATCAACAAAATTGAACTATGAGATAACCATATGTGCCACATACAGTGAAATAGAGAGATAAAAAAAAAAGAAAGGAAGAAATTTACTTTTTTTCCCCTTCTTTTAATTTTGCCCCATATTTAATTCTTTTTTCCAAAAATTTCTCATTTCTTGATGTCAGCAAAAAGGGAAAAATAAATAAACGATTTCAGCTTAAATTTTTAAAATTCGTTTGGAAAATTTTGGAGGGGGCTGCAGCCCTATCAGCCCACCCCATGGGTACGCCACTGGATCGCGCTATTTAAAAGTATGATATTTTTGATCTAGTGAAGTGCCGAAAGTATTTCAAGAGGTTTAATGTTTCAGAGAAAATATTTGAAATTTTCTCACGTTTAGAAAATAAATATCTTCTGAGTCATTCATTATTTGTATTTTTCTGCGTACTCAATTTTTCCTTAAATGTCTCAAGAATGCCGTAGCTTGGGAGTAAAATGCAAAAAGAGAAAAGAATAATTTTGTGCAATCTTTCATTTGCTGTCCGTTCTCTACTTAATTTGCCTACTGTTAATATCCAATGACTGTTCATTCAGTAATGTGTATCTGAAAGCCATTTTCAAATGAATAAAATGTCCTAAGTAATTTGCTAACAAACTGTTGGAGTAAAAATGACGTATTGAACTTTGCATCTCATTTAATAATTAAATTTAATAACGTCTTATACTTTGCAAATTAGATGCAGCTTTTAGCATTGAAGTGATTAAGGGAAAATTTAACTGTAGAAAAATGAAAGATAATATCGTAAAGAGGTCGTAAGTAATTAATAACTTTGAAAATTTGAGATCATGCAATGGATGAATCCAATCTTGTTTATTTTCCTTACTACTTGAAATGTATTAGGGTAATTCAGGCTTATTCGACCTGCCGGTTTAAAGAACCCAGTAATTAGTTTTCATAATTACAACCACACAGTGCACTGGTAATATTTTTTTTTCAGAAGTAGTGGTTTGCAAAGCATAGTTCATGGAATCAAATGCAGTAGTTTTTAACGGATTTCTACCAATAATTATGATTTTAAAAGAAACCTAAAGAGAAATGTAGGATTTTTTTTAACATGTGATCTAAATTAGCACTTAAAGAAACTTTAATAGGGTGAGTTCTGGTAAGTGCGTACCCTTTTTTTCAAAGTTCATGTTCTCAAGGATGCTGCTCTGTTGAAAAATCCTGTACACTTACAATTTTTTTTTAGTTTTCTTTCCAGATCCTTTACTAAGATTTTCAAGCATATAATATGTCAAATAAACCATAAGCATAGGTTTTGTGACCTGGTTTATGACACCTATTCTAAGGTACGCATTTTCCCTACCTAGCGGGGTAAGTGCGTCCACCTTATATTATGTGAATATGAGCAGGAAAAAGCTTCTGGCACATATTAAATATGTTAGGTAATTGCCTTGGGATAATTCTTAATACTAGAGATCAGCACTTGCTTGCATGGATGAAACGCAATCAGTGATATCCCACGTGTCTTGCGAACAACTGTGATTTGAAGATTGAGAGAGTTGTGTCTGTGATTCTTCTTTTGTCCTTTAAATAGGACAAAGTGAGCAAATATAAGTTGTTTTTATTTAGTAATAATTACTTATAGTCTACATAGTTTATTTTGGTTTAATACATCAATCAGTCTGTGTTTAAGTCAGGGTTCGCACTTACCCCTTCCTAAATGTAAGATGAGACATGTGCGTCCAATAGCGTTGTTGTAAGTGCGTATCCCTGTGATTTTCTTTAATTCTATTTATATGGTAGATCGTTAGGTGACCTGAGGGAACTATTCGTTTTTTTTTTTTTTTTTTGAATAAATACGGTTTTAAAATATTTTTCTTATTAGAATCAGCAGCAGTAAGAAAAGACACAAAATAAAGAGCAAAAAAAGAAAATAATTGATCATGATAACTTGTACTTTTTTTTTCTTGTACATTGAATTAGTTTTTCACAAGGTGTTCTTAATTTTCTTAAATATAATTTAATCATTACTCCACCTTCGTTTTTTGAATCAGTTGGTTCCTTATTAAGTGTTTCACTTCATTTTATTGCTTTATTTGTCATTCTGGTTTAAATTAAGTATAGCTTATGATCGCTATTTTCAACGAAAAATTGACTAACTGATATCTAAAAGCCAATATATTTCAGAGATAATGAATAAAATTGAAATCTGCTTCCGCATTCAATGTAAATATAAATACATGATGGAAATGATGTCAGATTTATAATCAGCTTATAAAAGAGTTATAAGCAAAATTAAAGGTGAATTACGAGAGTCTGATTTTCCACGTAATGGTACACACTTGCCTCATCATAATGATACGCACTTGCTTCGCATAATAGTACGCATATGCCTCATAATAGCGGTACGCACTTGCCCCATCATAATGGTACGCACTTACCCCCACCTTACTTTAAAGAAAGGGAAAGTGCGTACCCTCATATAAACAAATTTTAGTTAGAGTATTCGATCAAAATATCCCATGTAAGTTATTAATAGCTATTACTCAATTGAAACAACTTGCATTTATTGACTTCAATTGCTTGGTATGGCTACAAGAGAAACTGAAACAAAACCTTCTCAATCTTTACTTTGGAGTTTTTTTGAAGACATTTAAGTTGTCTCTGATTGCGTTGCGTCTATTGAATCCAGGCCTGAATTCTACCTATTGAAATTATCATTAGACAGTTATCTAACATAGTCGATGTGTTGCAGAAGCCACTTCAGGACAGTGTTCATAGAATTCCCAGTGGACGCACTTACCCCGTGGACGCACTTACCAGAACTCACCCTATGGATAATGATCGTACATTGCCGGTTGATTTTATGATTAAACAGTAAGAGAACATCATAAGAAAAGCTGTTAACCTATATTGCGCCCATGTTGGGCCTTATGTTTGAACTCTAGCGGGTGGGGCAAATAAGTTTGACAAAAATATTATTTACGCCACCTGATTAACGGATTTCTTTCCCCACTGATAACACAACACAGTAATTGTCCCAATAGATATAAGTGTACAAGGCTTGTTTAGATAGTTCACCAAAAGTTTCCAATGTGTACAATCAAAGATGCAATGGTTGTGGAAAGTTTTAAAAACAAAATTGTGTTAAAAGCCGTAAATATAAGACAAAATCATCTGAATTATCATTTTCATAATTATAAGTTAATTTTTATTTTTATTATGTTACTCATGTAACGATTTGCATCGATTTAGCTATTTACTACTAGTTTTCTTAATTATAATAAGTTATATATTGTTACATTAAGTGCAACATATACTCTGGTGAAGTGGGGCGAATTAGTAAGTTTCGTTGTTTCATAATACATAATTTGTTTCGTATTCGTTAGTGCTGGTTGTTTTAAAACAACATTTAGACCTACACTAAGAAAAGTATTAGGCATTATTTTCCTTTTTTAGCCTACTTTCCCGTTAAAAATAAAAGAAAGACGAAAAAAGTATTAAAAGTAGCTTAATGCATCGAAAAAATATCGCCAAGTCCAAAAAATATCGCCAAGTTAAAAAAAATATCGCCAAGTCCAAAAAATATCGCCAAGTTAAAAAAATAAAGAGGTAAAATGAATATCGAAAAATTAAAAATTTGAAAGTAGGGTATTGAGATGGGGAATTTGTGTGTCGGTCGGTCTGTCGGTCGGTCGGTCGGTCTGTCTGTCCCCCCCTAATAACTTTAGGATGAACATTCCGATTTGGACAAACTTTTTTTTGTTGGTAAGATCTCGGCGAGTACAGCTCATTCCCATATTTGATTTTTTGATTTGAACAATTTTTGGTTCAACTTTGAGCCGTTCAAATAACCGGTCCCGCGATACTAACTTTTTAATGAACAGTCCGATTTGAACAAACTTTTTTTTGTTGGAAAGAACTTTTCAAGGATACTTCATTCCCGTATTTACATTTCCGATTTGAACAATTTTTCATTCAACATTGAACCGCTCAAGCAAGCTGTCACCCCTAATAACTTTTGAGTAAACAGTCCGAAAAAAAATGACTGACTGTGCAGACGATTTTTTGTTTATTTATTCATTTGTTTTATTGAATTTATTATTATTATTATTATTATTTTTGGCAGACGATTTTTTTTTGTAACAAAAATGTTTCATTCACTAGGGCATTTTATTCTTTATTTATATTTAACAACTGGCAACGGATTAAAAGTGAAATTCGAGACATTTTATCAACGGACGAGTTTTTTTTTCTTTTTTTTTCTTTTTTTTTCTTTCTTTGATAAAATGTGTTTTGATGTACTTTGTACTTTTAATTTTTTTTTGAAAACAATTGAGGAATTTTTCTACGGAAGAACTGTAACAGTTACATTCTTTAAAAGGTGCGACAAAACTTTATTTATTCATCTATTTACTTTTTATGTGTCTATTTCATCTGATGAGAGAGGTATATTTTGCTTTTAAAGGTATGTTTGACATAATTTTTAGTCTTAGATAATCAAGAGAATAATGATCAGATGCTAGAATGCCGATGTCGATGTACGGGAAAGTAGGCTCGTTTAGTTCTTGACAGAACTTCTTGTTTTAATAACAGTTTTATAAAAGTTTATTCTTAGGTGGTGCGTGGTACTCCGGCTTACCCTAAGTTGCTGTGCAAATTTGTTTCAGTATCAATCATGTTGAAAAAATGCATAACTTCTCCCAAATAAAACTTTACTGGTGCGTGTGTATTAGAGTACAGTAGAACTCGCTTATCCGGCTTCCATTTATCCGGATCTAATTTAAATCCGGATCAAATTTGTGAAATTTTCAAAAAAAAAAAAAAAAAGAAACTACACATTAATAGCAATTTTGAAGTATATGATAGCAAGAATGTAGCATTAAGTACGCCAAACATTCACTTTTGATGTTGGTTAGGTGCACAACTCGTGCATAAATCTTACTGCAGTAATCTAACAAACATCATGAATCATGACGTACTTGGAGCGTCAGTCTAACACCGCTGCAACTGAACTATGAATGATAAAGTGGGTCTCTAAATTACTATTCAAATATTTACTAAAACTTTTTTAAAAATAGCATTTATTTTGTATAAATACTTAAAACTAGTGTATCTTTTGCTCCCCACGTAGAGAATGTTTTATTTATATTCCTGAAACTGGCATTACGTTTCTCCTTTACCATTTTTTAAAAGAGGTATGTTTTTGAATTCTCTGTGTCTGAAATTTAAATAAGTATCATAAAAAGTAGCCAATGTTTATTGTGAATTCAAAGTAACTTGTATTTCAGTACTTAATAAGAACATCAGATTAAAGAAATGATTATGGGATATGTTTTACACTACAAAATTTTTTGCTTCTAGAGATGACAAAGAAAAAAACTTAACCAGTGTTTTAATTTTTGTTCCGTCTTTTTTTTTAAAGTAAAAAAAAAACTTAGGATTTAATTAACTTTGGCATACATTTACCTACAAAACTTTGAGAAAAAAAAATCGAGTCTAAAAAGCGTCTATTTAAACTGAAACAGTTTCGCTTTATGAATATTTATTTATTCATTTATTTTTATTATTACTTTTTTTTTTGTGAAAGATTAAATGAAAATATTTTGTATCAAAGAAAGAATATGAAAACTTGTTTTTCATAAATTTTATAAACATGAAATTATTTTAATCACCTTTAAAACTTGAATAACAAGCATGCTTTTACAATAAATTATTTCAAAACATAAAATCTGCACTATTTTGCATTGGGAGGATTTCATTCGTCTAAAAGCATATAAGAGCTACTTTACATTTAAACTCATAGAATATTCATTTCCATTAAGCTCAAACGCACGGATTGCTCTGAAAATCCATGAATAATACACGATTCATCCCGTAGGAATGTATGGCATGTCGTGATAAATTTTCTCATCTAGTGAAATTGAAATACTTCAATTTTAAGCCTTTTCATGATGTATAGTATAGGAAATATTGAGTGCTTGATTGTAAGTTATAGGAATGTGCCCCTTCTCCATACACAAAACGAGAATCTGATTTTTGGTTACTGAAACATTATGACATAAAGAAAAGCACATTATACAGGGTGATTCAAAAAGAATAGCGAAAGGAGGGTAAAAAAGAAGTTTAAGAACAAAAATGGTATAAATACAATATTTTTATCACTACATATTTTATAATACATCAACTTTTTTTTAACTACACTTTTTTAAGCAAATTAAAAAATTGATTTAAATAATACAAAAAAAAAAAAGACAAAAAAGAGAGATAGAGAGAAAAAAAAGAAGAAGAAAAAGGAAAACTTATCTTCTAGGCTTGTGGCTTTAAATTAGAGATGGAATGATGAAACGAAGTTTCGGCCTAGCGGAATCATGAGATGTGATTCGGCCGCTTCGGCCTAAAGTAATTTGTGTTATGAATATTCATTTTACAATTACAATTACATAAATATTGTGCTTCAGGATATACACAATTAAAGCTATTATCTGTTTATTACTAAAATGATTGAGGATTGAGTACATATTGAACCCTTGGAAACAGAAACTCTTCAATTATTTACAGTATGTTCTATTTCTCTTAAAAGCTCCTATGAAATAAATAACAGTAAATTACATTTAGTTAATAATTATATGAACAATATTAGTTGCATTAAAATGAAGATAGTAAGTAAAATGTAACTTTCTTTAAACATTTTTAGCGTTGAAAAAAAGGCTATCTACTAGACGAAGAATTTCATTTAAAGTCATACTTTATACAAATTTAGGTATAAAACTTTATGTTTCGTTCAATTTATTACTCTGTGTTCAAAATTTAACTTATTTTGTTGAGATTGGTCAAGATCATTAACAACAGTCCAGGATTGTAAAACATCCTGAGAATTAACAAAAAGTAAAATGACGCATTTTTTTTTTTTCCTTTTTCTCAAGCAAAATATGAGGGGAGTGCCCATCCCTTGCATATCCACTTTTGAAGAAAGACATTAAGTTTAGAGTTCATTTGTTACTTAAAAGCAAATACTAAGTTTTAATTCTTTTTGTAATAAACACTTCCAAAATTAAACGTATTTAACAATTTTTCAAAATATGCATACCGAATATTTTTTTAATCAGTCAAAACGACAAAGAAACCTTCAAGATAAGTTTAAATTTAAACCGAGTTTTTGAAAGGAAATATCATTTTCAATACTAAAATCTCTGATGGAATCATTACACTTGAAAGGCCATGGGGAAATACTAAAATCAAATTATGTGTCTTTCATTCTGCAAATAAAAAATAAAAAATATGTACATAATTTTGAAAGACTGACATAAATAATGGGGAAATATATTTGCATAGTAAAATCTTTAGATACAATAAGTGAATTGTAAATAGTCATCTATTTGTACAAGTATATGAAAATTCGGCTTCTATGAAGACTTGAAAACTCTAAATAGAGTAAAGCAAAAAGTAAGAAGATGTTTCTTTATTGAAATTCTTTTCAAATAAAGTTTAAGATGAAGGTTTTATCTAAATATTATTATAAATTTTAGCATTTGGGGTTTTGACTTTTCTTCTTAAAACACTTTATGAGACAGTTTCATTTATCTTTCAATGAGATTACTGAGCTGAATATTTCTATAAAAAATAATTAACATAAAAATAAAACTCTTCGCCATACTTTGACATGAAATTTCTTAAGAAAGCTGGTAATAAAAAGTCCTTTCTTTTTTTTGCTTAACATTTCCAGAAAGTTTGTATCAGCAGAAGGGAAATATTATTTCTTTAACTATACTGATATTTTTTTTCTTCGGTTTTTAATATGTTAAAAATGTTCTCCTAAGAAAAACATCCGACCTTTAAAACTAAAAAAAAATAAGTTAATTTTTTAAAAATTAAGCATCTGGCTGATTATTAAGATAGGAGAGAATTCGTGCCATTAAACGTTCAAAATAATGGGACAGGCTTTTTAAAAATCTTTAAACTTTAGATATGTTTCATTTGTCATTGTTTTTTATTTAAACTAAAACATTATTCACTTTTCGATTAAAAGCACTTTAAAGAAACAACAACAGTCTAAAATGTTATTAGTATGAATACCTACAGCAGCTATGCCTTTTATAATTTGTATGTTGTTAAAGTATTAACAATATTGAAGACAATAAATGTTTTAATACATTTAAAGAGATTATTTAACCAAATAAGTCATTTTAAAAATAAAATAATTCTTGGCAGAAGAACTGCAATACTCCTTCATGTTTAATTTTTAAAACAAGTACATGCTATAACAGCTTGTTATTAGTCGGAATTTCGTTTCAAAAATCAATAAACAATTTTCAAAAAAAAAAAAAAGTAAAACAAGTTCCCCCTAGGAATCAACCATTTTAAATTAGTAGGAACATCTGTGGTATTTTGGGAATAAAATTTAAACATTAGACGAATACATTAATTCTTAGTCATGAGAACGAATAGTAGTTTCCGTATTAAATTTGTAACTAAGAGGTTTAATTTTTCTGATTTGAATATAC
>JAXGGA010017430.1:0-24368 GCA_038373865.1 Uloborus plumipes | reverse complement strand
TGATTCTTTTTGCAGTTCTATGAAGTTTTCGGTAGATCTTGAAAAAATTTTAGGACCGAAATATGAGTAAACATTAATTTAAAAAATACGATACTATTATAAAGCAGTGAGTAACCGCCCCTAAGCAAGGGCTAAGGCAGGAACATGCAATACGCCTCCAACTCGGTTACTTTCGTATTCCTTGCTGATGAGTGCATAATAAACACGAAACTGCAGTCCATGGATCGGAATAACCGAGTTGGCGGTGTATTGCAGGATACTATTAATTTCAAAAACTGTTTCGTGTTCCTTAGACGTAAATTTGTATGCTGTATATTCGTCAAGTTTGTGCTTTATTACTTGCAAAAATGAGTCACATTCTGATGTCTTGTAGGTATCGAATTTCTCATATCATCTCCTGTAAGCGTTAACATTATCTTTTTTTTTTAATTGTTCAAAACACTTTTAAAATAACCAAATTAGAAAAAAAAATGTCTCAGACTTCATCAGGATATTTTTTCAATCAAGTTAGTTTGATGAAGTTAAAAATACAAGACAACGTGTCTACAAGTACAAATAAAAGGTTAAAATAGAGTTAGAAAACTCTAGCAGATAGCTATTTCGGGGCTATTATGAATGAAGCCCCATCATCAGTGCAAAAAGATGATGGTTCACTGACACCAGTCAAGTGAACCAGGAATGCGAGAAACGTGAGGGTAAATAAACAGAACAGGAAGAGTAGGTACGCAGAAACTATTACGTCAAGGGTTGGACACGACAACTGCGCAACAAAAAAT
Organism: Uloborus plumipes; assembly: GCA_038373865.1. Taxonomy (NCBI): domain Eukaryota; kingdom Metazoa; phylum Arthropoda; class Arachnida; order Araneae; family Uloboridae; genus Uloborus; species Uloborus plumipes. Next base: position 23,592 of record JAXGGA010017430.1, on the reverse strand, counting down.
TACGTCACAGACGAAAAAGTTTTTAAATAAGGGATTTCCAAATGTTCGGGAAAGGAGGGGTGCTAGACAGATCATTGACAACTAAATCTGAATTTTTCCAGATATAATAGGATTCCCAAAAATCTAAATCAAAAATCGAAGAACAACTATGGATAATTTTTGCAGAGGAAAAATCAAAAATATGGCCACATGACCAACAATGTTGGGCAATGGAAGAGCGTTTGAAATCCTGTTTTTTAACACAATTTTCATGTTCTTTAACACGGAATTTTAAAGCGCGTCGTGTCTGTCCTATATATGTTAATTTACATTGGCATGAAATATTATAAATACCCCATCTATCAAGACCCTGAACAGGATGTTTGAGTTGCGAAAATTGTAATTTGTTCACTGGAGAAAAGGCGACCGAAAAATTGAACTTTTTTAAAATTCTGGCAATCTGAAAGCTGATTCTGGGAAAATATGGTAAAACAACGGTGTTGGAATAGTTCTCACAATTAGGTGTTTGATTTCGACCAGTAGGATTGATTAATTTCTTATAAATGTTATCTATGACACTGACTGTGAACCCCCGGTCCATAGCAATGCTTTTCAAATAATTAAGCTCAGCAGAAAGTAAACTAGAATTGGAACAAATGGACAAAGCACGGGAAACAAAAGTTCTAAAAACAGCTAATTTTTGTTTGGGGGGATGAGCAGATAATTTATGCGGCGGAAGAGTAACGGCAAAGGGTTTGCGAAAAACAGTAGTGTCGATAGTATTATCTTGACGAGTGATGGAAACATCCAGAAAAGAGAGATGACAGTCAGATTCAACTTCAATAGTGAATTGGATGTGCGGGTCTATGGAATTTAACACAGATAAAAGATTGTCATGGTCACGGAGAGACGAGTCCAAAAAAACAAACACATCGTCAACATACCTTACGTAAAAATCGAACTGTGAAACCCTAAATAATTTGACCTGACGTTCGAGGTCAAATTATTTAGGGTTTCACAGTTCGATTTTTACGTAAGGTATGTTGACGATGTGTTTGTTTTTTTGGACTCGTCTCTCCGTGACCATGACAATCTTTTATCTGTGTTAAATTCCATAGACCCGCACATCCAATTCACTATTGAAGTTGAATCTGACTGTCATCTCTCTTTTCTGGATGTTTCCATCACTCGTCAAGATAATACTATCGACACTACTGTTTTTCGCAAACCCTTTGCCGTTACTCTTCCGCCGCATAAATTATCTGCTCATCCCCCCAAACAAAAATTAGCTGTTTTTAGAACTTTTGTTTCCCGTGCTTTGTCCATTTGTTCCAATTCTAGTTTACTTTCTGCTGAGCTTAATTATTTGAAAAGCATTGCTATGGACCGGGGGTTCACAGTCAGTGTCATAGATAACATTTATAAGAAATTAATCAATCCTACTGGTCGAAATCAAACACCTAATTGTGAGAACTATTCCAACACCGTTGTTTTACCATATTTTCCCAGAATCAGCTTTCAGATTGCCAGAATTTTAAAAAAGTTCAATTTTTCGGTCGCCTTTTCTCCAGTGAACAAATTACAATTTTCGCAACTCAAACATCCTGTTCAGGGTCTTGATAGATGGGGTATTTATAATATTTCATGCCAATGTAAATTAACATATATAGGACAGACACGACGCGCTTTAAAATTCCGTGTTAAAGAACATGAAAATTGTGTTAAAAAACAGGATTTCAAACGCTCTTCCATTGCCCAACATTGTTGGTCATGTGGCCATATTTTTGATTTTTCCTCTGCAAAAATTATCCATAGTTGTTCTTCGATTTTTGATTTAGATTTTTGGGAATCCTATTATATCTGGAAAAATTCAGATTTAGTTGTCAATGATCTGTCTAGCACCCCTCCTTTCCCGAACATTTGGAAATCTCTTATTTAAAAACTTTTTCGTCTGTGACGTAATTTTTTGTTGCGCAGTTGTCGTGTCCAACCCTTGACGTAATAGTTTCTGCGTACCTACTCTTCCTGTTCTGTTTATTTACCCTCACGTTTCTCGCATTCCTGGTTCACTTGACTGGTGTCAGTGAACCATCATCTTTTTGCACTGATGATGGGGCTTCATTCATAATAGCCCCGAAATAGCTATCTGCTAGAGTTTTCTAACTCTATTTTAACCTTTTATTTGTACTTGTAGACACGTTGTCTTGTATTTTTAACTTCATCAATTGTACAAAGTTTTCGACTGCTTTTCTTACAAAAAGTTAGTTTGATGCAAATCCGCCTCAATGATCGGATCTATATTTATCTTAACTTTTCTCTCAGGTGCTAATGCAAAGTTTTTGTGAACTGCTCAAAATTGAATTAAAAATTGGTTAAATCAAAATGCGAAATAAGAGAATGAGCTCTCCTTGCAGTGATTTTGCAAACAAAAAAAAAAACAAAAAAAAAAAACTTTTTTCTCATATGACTTCAACCCTAAAACCTCTTATTTCTTTTCTTTTTTTTAAATCTTAAAGGGGCAGAGAGATCGACAAATACTCACTTTCGCCCTTCTCAAAACCCTACTTTTTATTTATTAATTTTTTTTTTAATTTTCATTTAATTATTTTATTCTTTTTTATTTTGTCTTGCTTTTTTTGGTTTTGTTTTAGAGATATTAACGCCTTTTTCATGCTATTTTTCTTCTTTTAAAAAACTTTTGCTAGAAAGTCGGTCAAAAAGAAAATTTTCTATTTTTTCTTAAACTATAAGAGTTTGATTTGTCATAAATGACACGGGCATAATGTTTTTATCTCCTATTGAATTCTACATATGAAAATAAAATGCTTATAAAATTGATTTTATTTATCTCTTTCTCGAATATAAATATCCGGAGAACTTTTTTGCAAAAGAGATGGCATTCCTAATAAATTTTTGACTACAACGCAGATTTTTTTTCCCACAAAAATATCGTAATAAAATAGCACCTTCAGTTACAGTTGATAAAAAAAATTAAAATTTTACTTACCCTTAGGTGTCAACCATGCAGGTGAAATCCGCAAGGGGTAAAATTTCGTTAATCCTATAAAAAGAGAATAAAATGCTTAACGATTTCAAACAGCATGTTAAATAAGTGGAGATTCAATAATTGTGTATTAAGCAGTAAGTTACCATTTTTAAGCCAAGGGTAAGGCTGCCAGTATGTTGCATGTAGTTCTGCTTTAGCCCTGGCTAGCTGACTGGAACTTACTGTTTAATTGGACACATTTTACTGCAGATTCTTAAGGATTTTTTTTTTTTGCTCAAATTTGGTTCCTTTCGAAAATAGATAGTTTCTAAAAATTATTTTTAAACCGTTTAATAAAGCAAGTTATTTTTGGTTTAGAATTTACTAGAATTGGCTAGGGAGTTATTGACCATTTCTCGACCTGTCGGGGATTTCTCGACATATTTAGCGATTAATATGAGAGTTTGGCGATAATTGAGGACCTCCATGTTTAACTTTCGGTGACATTTTCTACTAATAATCTAAAACTGTTTCCTGCTAACTTTGTATTTTATAGATATAAAACTTTTTTAGCACTAAAATGTAACGTAGTCGAATCGGAATGCTAAGAATAATTTAGAATTCACAAGGCTTGGCGAGGGAACTGGTGACAATTTCTCGACATACTTAGCAACAAATACGAGAGTTTGGAGACGTGTTTAACTTTTGGTGACATTTTCCACTAAGAATCTCTAAAACTGTATTTCCGGCCGACTTTCTAAGCCCCGCAGTAATAGCAGTCAGTCTATAGAATTATATTTATCCGCTCTTTTTTTTTTTTGCAACCTTTAGCAACGAAATTGTTGGTTGAGCATTGTAGTTAAATGTTAAAATTTCTGAGATACATTTACAACAATTCATTGATAAAGCTAAAAAAAATTAAAAAGTTATTTCTTTAAATATCTAAATAGTGCAAAAAAAATCTTCAAAAGCAGCAGACAAATTTAAAAAAACGTTATTCTAAAAATTCGACCAAGAAAACTTAATGAATATCGGTGATAAAGTAGAAAAGCAAAATAATAATCTATAGTAATCGAAAAAAAACTTTGAGAAGAAAACATTGAATGCTTTGAAAATACTTCACATTCTTTTAAGTTTATTTCTTCCTTTCAGTGCACTTTCGTTTTACTACTTTTCATCGATTTCTGCTAATATTGCTTCAAAACGCTATTAGGAAAGCGATAAGAAGGAGCGAAAAATTCATTATCTCCTTGTTGCTTTTGGCCTTTTAGGATTTAAGCAAGAACAAAAACGCCAGGACAAAAATTTATGAATACATTTTTTATGGCCTATGTTTTCCTCTCCTTGGATGTGTTGGACCGTGGCTTATTTTCAGGGGAATAGTTAAATTTTGTAAGATCAAGAAGGATGTTAAACTGAATGCTTTGCAAATTAATATGCGATTTTTTGCTAGCTTTTACTTCTTTTATCCCAATGAATACATAACGACAAGGATTTTTTTCTACAGTAGTTACTTACGATTAATCAGTACAAAAGACCCAACTTTAAAGATATTATTCATTTATGTTTGTTTATTTGTTCATTTTTACTTAATTATTTATAAATTATTAATTTATTTATTTCATTATTGCATTAATTTTTCTGCAGATTGTTTTAAGAAACCTTCAATTATAGTCGGAATTAAGTTAACAAGATAACTTAAACCACTATCACATTCTATCCAGCACATTTAAAGGACTCATAAAAAGGAATTACACTTCTAAATAAGGAGAGGACTTAAAGTCTTTAAATTAAAGCATTTTTAATAATTCAAGACGCCGGAGCTTTTTCTTTGAACAAGAAATGAAAAAGTTTACATTTGAACGAAATTTCAACAAAACTATATAAGCTAGTTATGGCATATAAATGTTTTTGAATAGCAGCGCGCTGCAAAATCTATGTAAAAATAATGAAAAAAGGCTAGCCAATATTAAAAAATATACTGAAACGAAAAAATAGGGGAGAGGGGAGGATGAATAGAAGAAAAAAAAAAGTCCCGTTCAAAATAAAGTTGTAAATGAGCATTAAAATTAATTGAGGCAACCAAGAAAACAAAGAAAGTCAAGAATAACCTGAAAATAATACACCTGTCTTGTTTTTCACAAACTGATAGTTGATGCAAATTCGAACTGCAATATCAAAAAATTAAAAGCTCTCGAAAAGAAAAAAAATAATTTTAAAAAGTTGAAAACAAAACATCGAAAGTTTAATTAAGACAAAAAATAGAAGAACAATCACAGTTCAAGTGGACTCTTCATTTGAAAACTGGCAGTTTTTTTTTTTTTTTTTGCGTATTGCAGGTAAGATGTGAAACACATTCAAAACCCTTAATCTTTTCCTTCCTTATACAATGTAATGAAAATATTGCAGTCAGAAATCTTTTTCCGCCGAAACTTCAATCTACATTTTAATTTTCATCACCTATGAATTACATTCCACTAGCTTTTTGAACCACACATACTGTAACGTTTTGGCTACTCTGTTTGTTACTATATTGAAACGTAGATCAAGTATAAATAACATCATATTTACTACAGTATTTACAGCTATGTTACATAATTTGTATAAGGAGATATTTTTAAACACTGCGCGACGAGCACGACCATCTCGTCCGCTCTCCGAGAGTCTTCTCTCCCTCATCTCGAATTCCCAATCTGGATTCACGTGGAAGGTTACAGATCGCTACGAGATGTATTCAGTAATTCGCTTCCTGTAGTGATGATTGCATCGCCTCGAATCGATTGCAAAGTGTCATTGCACTCGCTTCACTTTAGAGAGATAACTTCTCGAATGTGTGCAACAAAAGTCTACCATTATGTCCATTACTAAACAGATTATCTCTGAAAAACAAATGTCAACCATTTGAAAACACATACAAGTAATAACTAAAAACACATTTCGTTGACGTTCTAGGAAATATGTATACAGTCGAACCTGTTTATCTCGAACCTGCTTATCTCGAACCTGCTTATCTCGAAAACCTCTCTATGTCGAAATTTTTCACTTTCCTGCTTTTAGAGCATAAATTTCATGGCATTTTAATTCATGTTTATCTCGAATGGTTTTCCCGAAAACCTCTATATCTCGAACTTTGGCGACTCTCATTTTTGAATTTCATCATCCACCACCTTTATCAATGGCATAACTTGTAGACAAAAATCATCTTTATGCATAAACATTCAAAGACAATCTTCGTACTTAAAGGTAGCACTACTTATTACATATATTGTCATCAGATTAGAGAAATGACTTCACAATGTGTGAACAGTAAAATACTAACTTATTTTCATTACTAACACCAGATTATTTTTTAAAAATAATAAATAATTTAATTAATAAAATAAATAAATTTGAAAAAACAAACAAACAAACAAAAAAAACATTATTTAATTGACGTGCAAGGAAATTATGTAGTATCTGCATCAGATTTTTCCACTTAGACAATTGAGAAAAAAATACTTTAGAAAAATTATTTTATAAAATAAAAATTCCTTTATTTCTGAAAGAGTGCTGCTCTATAGATTTATATGAAAAAAAAATTGCAGTGAATTTATACAACATGCTAACATAACTTGAAATATACCTGCTACAGTAATTCATTAATAAATAAACAATTACATTCGAGAATTTTATGATTAGTTTGTTCATCCGAGGCTCCGTAATGTCAAATATATATATAAAGATAAATGTCCCAATACGGAAGTGAAGAAATGCATTTAGAAATTTTGATAACGTAATCCTCTTAAGGTATTTAAAATGGAGTTCTTTTGAATGAGTTCTTATTCTTTCAGATGAGGAGAGAATGCTTTGGATTGCACAGACATTTTTCCATAAAATGGATAAAAGAATGGCTAAGGAAATAAAGTTCAAAAGACTTTACGTCCTCGGGATAGCTTAGAGCAGAATTAATCCTACAGAATGAAAACGAAAGAAATTTAACTAAGTGTAAGCCTTCAATTTAAATTAAAGTTTTTTATTCTTTCTTTTAGAAAAACTGCCAAGCAAAGCATATTTAAATTAGGAAGAGTGCTTTTAACTGAAAAATCTCCTGTGACTGATTATTTGTTACATTCTAATCAAGAAACAAAACATTTAAACTTATGTTTAGAAATAATGAGCTATCATCGCTGTGGGACAAATTATTTCTAAGTAGATTGATTTAAAAAAAAGCGATAGTAGATGATAGATGAGTGAAATAATAATGGGGAAGTTATTTATATACACACACCAACAAATTTATCGAATAGAAATATCAAAACTGGACTGAAAGAATATTGTTATAACAATATTACATAAATAACATTTCAATGCCTGCGTGAAAAAAATATGTAAGATAGTTTTTTACTTTCAGGAAAATGTTTTGCAGGGGAAAAAAGCTAAGTTGTTTAAAGAAAAAAAAAATGCAACAACTTAATACGTGTCAAACTTTCGACATCAATTTCTTCCAGTCCATTTCTATGTCACTTGCTCTGAAAGCCTGTTAAAATATTGCCCAATGTCAGTGAAAATAAAATAAATTGCTGTCATATTCCCTCCTCAAACATAGCGCTGCAAATGTTCATACAGTTTTTAATTTCTGCCAAAACAGTTTCGCATTATATAATATTAATTGCCCGAATTACTTAAAATAGGAAAAAATCGGTTTGAAAGGCAAGAAAAAAAATCATTACATTACTCAAAGAAGTTTTTAATCGTAATCATCTTACAATCATTATTAGCAAAGAAAATTGTTGCATAACTTGCAATTGCGCAAATAATTATTGTTAATAGTTTCCGGTATGTTTTGATTGCTCTAATTTAGCTTTAATTATTATTGAAAAGATAAGATTTTATTTTTTCTGGGAAATTATTCAGCTGGTAGCTATGTCATGCTGATTTTTTTTTTTCAGAGCAAAAAGCATTTCATTGTTTTCATGCATATATTTTCATTCTTCAAAGTTGTTTCCGTACAATAATAAAGTTGTATTCCGTGTTAATTCCAAGTGAAATAAATGATAAAATGGTAAGAGATATTATTACGAATGGTTTCGCCGAATTTTAACTGCACTTATTACTGTCTATTTTAAATATTTGAAAATGCTTACGTTTTCATTTAGGAAAACAGTAGAGCTTTTACAAAAGGACATAAACATTTTATCATTGAAAGCTTTTACATTTAAAAATTATTCCCTAAAAACAAGAAATACTCGTATTTGCATTCTGAGTCATTTGAGCATCGAAGCTTTTTATGTTAAGTGAAACAAAAACTTAATGATAACATTGCACGAAAAAAGCTTCTAACGTATTTGGGTAAGGATTTTCGATAAATGTTTTTGAGACACAGTAAATATTTATTTAATTCTACCGCTTCTCATAACTCATCACTGGGTCATTGAAAGTCAAAAAACCAAGATGATTTTATTAGTTAATGAATTTCTTTGCACGTAACAACGTTGAGATTATTGTAGATTTTTCATTTTATAAAGCTACTAGCAGTACCCGCACGGCGATGCCCGTGCAATAAATGTAAAGGAAGTTAACTAAATAAAGTTTAACTCACTCTTGAGACTTTTCTTCTTTTCGTGTGCGCGTGCGTGTGACGAACTTATTTATTTTTAGCGAAATTTTTACGTTTCAATAGAACTTTTGACGCAGCTGTAGTGCCAAGATTTTCGAAAACTCTCAACGACCACAGCAATTTTGCCCTTGAAATTTAATATAATTCACCGATTTAACCGTAATTTCAATGTAAAATTGGTCGCCAGATCTAAATTGATTAACATAGGATACCGATTGTTGTCAGGTAGCTCAGCCACAACCATTCTTTCATGATTTTAATGTGAACATTAAAAGGCAAGAAATATGTCTTTCGCGCCAACTCTTTGAAGTGAATTCAATCTAACAGTGACCCTCAAATAAGCAAGATTTCACTGGCTGGGAGGTTTGGTAAATTTCTCGATTGTTGCCAAACTTTACGACGCCAAATACGAACCGAACTGACTGTTACCGAAAATGTCAGAATGGAACTATTATTGTTAAAAATTTTGTGATGGTGGCATTAAATACATGCTTTAAACATGCAATAAAATACGCTTTAGACTGCAAACAACTACTGTTCCTTCACAGAGCGTTTTCTTTTTCTTTAATTTGGAGAAAGAAGTGTTTCACTGCCTGGGAGGTTTGGTAAATATCTCAATTGTGGCCAAACTTTACGACGCCAAATACAAAGAGTAACTGGATAGCCATCACTAAATTTTTAAAAATAATAGTTCCATTCTGATATTTTCGGTAACACCGAATTTTGAGGAAGTCAACTGAATAAATTTAAAGGATGAATCCTAGTTTAAGGTCCGGCGATAAATTATTAAATCTGGCAACCACAGAATTATCATTGGATGATTGGATTATTTGGCGATTTTAAGCTAAATGATTGCAACCTTAAGCTACAGTCTGAAAAAAATCGCCAAACCCGGACCCTAAAGTAGGATTTTACCAATTTAAATTCACTTCAACCCTCCCTCTGAAGTAAAATCATTATATCCTTTAGTTCAACTGCGCTCCATCTTTTAAATTCCACTTAAAATCATGTTAAAGTTCAAATCAATTCGCCAAATAAATCAAAAAGACAGAAAGTTAAGTAAGTAAGAGGAGATATTAGTTTATCAAATTGAATAAATATTTAAGGCTTAAATCTACACGCTAATTTAAACCGCAAAGTAACTTCGGGGACAAAAGAGCAGCTGATCTGGAAAATGGACCTAGTGTTTCGGTACTGCGTACATAGTTAAGCCTTGAAAATCGGCTAAATTTGATTAATTAATATCTTCTGTCGTAATTAACGGACAGAAACGTGCTAAAACTTTTCTTTTTTAGAAGAAAAAAAAACCCTTTCCAGTGATATATAATGTTATGGGGTAGGGGAAGGTTTTCCCCCCTCAATTATGGCGGATACACCAAAAATGAGACTAATTAATTAATTTAAAAATAACTAATTCGAAATTTAAAATTTGGCTTTCGAGGTGCATTTTACTGGGATACGTTCGAAATTTTGAGCCAAGTTTCAGGTCTGTGGGTGCTGTGGGGGCTTTTGGCCAGCGGTTACAAACATACAAACACCGTCATCTTTCTATATATAGATTAGAAACCGAAATAATGTTTTTTCCTTAAAAATGAGATTGTTATTTTAGTATATGGTAACATTTTGTACAAAACTGAAAAAGAAAATAAGTAGGCGTTGTTACCCGCATAAAGTTATTTTTCTCTTTTCATTTCAAATGAGCCAGCGATGAGTTATGAGAGGCACTACATTGAAAATGATTTTTTTTTTTTTTTTTGAGATGTTCGCCTAGAATAGCTGTGTCACCGGCTCTTTTTTTCACAAAAATTAATGAAAATTCAAAATTATTCTTCAAAAGGTTATTTTAATGTGGAGTAATTATAGAATAAATATATTATCATCAAAAACTAATATATCGAACACAAGCTTTTCTTTTTTTACCGAACTAATCTTAGTCATCCGTCAAAGCAACCCATTTTATTACGGGTGGAACTAGTTCATATTCATCCTCAACATACTCCTAAATATGGAAACCTAAATATGGCAACCGATCGGTCAATGTGATTAAGCATTCCAATGGCTAATTACGCCTACCAATCAAACCCAAGACATAAATGACCCACCGTTCACATGAATTTGACAGTTTAATAGGGATTAATAAATTTCAGTGCGGAGTACATGGATGAGGCGCGAATACATATTCATCACACTGCGATATTACATTCTGTTGCTTACTTTTAATGTGGCAGCAACAGCTGATAGCAGGGGTGCCCACAGGGGGGTATTATGGCGCAAGTTACGCCATCAAAGGGGGGGGGGGGATTTTTTAAGTAATTTAATTATTTATTTAAATTGTTTATTAATTTATTTTTAATTTAAATTATTTCTTTTATTTCTTTGTTATCATTTTTTATTTATTTATTGGTTCTTTTTTTGTGTGTGTGCGTGTATGTGTGCTTGGAATGTCTGGTTGTGAAAAAAAAAGTGACTCTAATCTGTGCATAAATCGAACTATAAAATATAAATAATACATAAAAAAAAAATGTTATAATTTAAAAAAATAAATGAATAATATTTAAAAAATAATAATACATTATATTTTTAAAAACTAAATAAATATTTAAAAAAAAGAGGGGTAAAAATAAAAATAAAAAGCACAATAGGATTATGAACATTTTTTTGGGGGGGGGGGCACCCCTGGCTGATAGCAACAAATAATTCAAACTATAGTTCATAGCACTGAAAATATTATTTTCCGTGCTCTAAAATTTGCTTCGCTGCCTTTATTTCAAATAAACTTTACGAAGCAAACGATTAACAGTACAGGAACAGTTGTTAACTAGATAAATAGGAACAATAACAAGACACAATTTTTTTGGAAAAAATACTTCTTGTTCCTATTTTAAATCCAAAGTAAATGATACGCAGCGTTGCAGAGAAATTTACATATTCGTGTTTTGACACTGAACACGTTATACCCTAAATTCTGAAACACGGAAACACAAACCTCTTTGCTTTGGAAGGCTTCTACGTCGAAAAGAAATGTAGGCTATTCTATGACTATGATGACGAGACGCCTAACCTTAGACGAGTTTCTTTCTGATTGGGGAGAAAAAGAAAAAAGTCATACATGGACATCATTAAAGATCATTACTGTCAAAGCAAACCGTATTTTATCACCTACATTTGAAAGCAATAGGTTGTTTAATAATTTGTGCATAGAGAAGCTCAAGTTATCGCAGAGAAGCTACACAGTTGAAGTAAGAGAATATACTTTCTACCCCCCCCCCCATCCCCTAGCTTTATTAAATACAAGTACGCCAGCTAAATGCTTGTAAATAATTTACTAGATTAAACTAGATGGACTAAATAACTTCTAGCAGTTCTTCTAAGGCTCGGTCTAACGAGGCTTCCACAGAATTTAGGGTAACACCTTACGAAAATATGTTTCTTAATGTGGACCTGTATGAGCTCCAGAGACAAAAAAGCCAATTAGTATGATCCTATTTAGTCCCCCACACGCTCATCTCCAAAATAAGTGTCTAAAATTAATTTGTAATTTTGTATGAGGCCCATCATTTCAAAAAAAAAAAAATTTAACGCAGGAAGGAGGGGGGAGTCAAATGGTATACACTCAATGCAAATTATATCAAAAAACAACAAAAACACGTCCACATATACGGAAATACATAGATTTCTCAAAGCCAGAGGGGTCATTTGACCCTCCTGACCCTCTCCCTAAATCATAGGCCTAATAAAATACTCAAAAATTTTATGTATTTTCAGCGAGCCACCAGGCAAATGACCAACATCAAAGAAGAAAAAAAGTTGACCAACAGCCAGCCACGTATACTTAGGGGAAACAAATGGGTCTTTTCTGGCTGCAACGTTAGGAGCGTACTTAACGCTAATGCATCCTCCCCGTCCACAAAAGCGGAGACATTGACAAATTCCCGGCCCGAAACGTGAGGTCGAGATTTGGACTTTCTTAAAACTTCCTCGGAATCCATTAACCAGGAAATGGGACTGTGTCGCAAATGGTCTTTTCATTAGGACAGGATGTACTTGCTCCGAGAAATGGGGGGATTTGGTTAAGTTGATGGTTTTGTTGGCGGATAGTTAAGTGTTCAGCAGATTTAGCTGTAAATGACAACGGTTGGAAAATAAGTTGCAAAATTTTTTTAAAAATAAAGGAATTTCAGTTATTTTTTATTACTATCTTTCGTTGGAAGTTTCTCGGTATAAAATTTACTAACAAAGTCAACTCAAACTGAAAATGACTTAAACTCGTTTCTTTTGGCTAAACTTTTTTTTAATGTTTTTTTTACTCAAAAAAGTAAAAAACAAATAAAAAGTCGTTGAAAAAAGGGAGGGGGGCTAGAATGAAAAAGTAGGACAGTATGGTATAGGTAATTAAAATGTAGAAAGGGCACTTACATTTGCTAATAATCCTGTTTCAATGAGACTTAACTGCATTATAATTCTCGAGAAAGGGACAATAACACGATTTAATGATTCATTTAGATATATAGCAAGTATGCGAAACATTATGGAGGCTATGAACAGAACTTACAATGAACAGATTTATTGCCACTTTCATCTTTATGCCAAAACTCCAATTTCTATGTTTTTTTTTTTTTTTTGCTAATTTGTTTTATTACTATATTTTTTTATCTGAGATGTCATAGTTCTTTTGCATTCAAACTTTTTCTTATTGTGCTTCATAAAATACGTCCAAGCAGTTCGATAAGCTATATGAAAATAAAGAACAACCCAATCAACCAGGACACAAGAACACATACTACTTTTGCAAAAACTACTTCTCTTTTCTTAGTAGTTTCTTTTTTATGTCAGAAACAATGGTTCCTTTTTTACAGACGTATAGAAGCAAGCAACTGCACAAATCTTATTGCGAAGCAGCGTAATTAAAATTTAGAAGTAGTTTATAGCATTATTGTTGAAATTGTCAGAAAGAGAAACCTATGTAATCCATATTAATCCATCATGGTCGCACTTCCTTTACATTTGAAGGGTCAGGGGGGAAAACCACGGTAGTCACATTTGATTCATTTTGAGAAAAACGAAATTTAAACTTTACGAACTCATAAACTTCCCCAGTATACTTGTTCTAAAATGACAATAATACATGGACTACAGTGTTTTTTCACGAATATTGCATATACTAAACGAAATTACACTTATTTTTCTAACAGGTGGTAGCATCAGTTTAAATTCAACAAAAAGTGGACTACCGTGGTTTTTCCCCCTGACCCTTCATTTGTATTATTAAGCGCAAACAAAAGAAATAGCTTTAAAATTATAAGGTTGAATTAAAAAAAAATATTTAGCGATTTCTTTGGAACAATCTTCATGAAATGGAAAGGAACCGAACCATGGCAAGTTTACTATACTTTCTTAACTAGACATGTTTCAACTAGTTTAAAACTAAACTGATTTCTTCTTAAAAGTGGAAGAAATTTTTCTAAGTTTCAACATGTTTTTATTCATGAAGTAATTGCAGAATGTTTCCCCCCCCCCCCCAAGAGAAAACCTTTATGCTCATGGTGCGTTGTCACACCATTATTTTCAAGTTTTAGAACTAAATGAAATCATAACGAAAAATGCCATTTGTCCATCAAGATCAAAATTTCCTTTAGAGTAAACATTTGTTTTAAGTATGACATCGCGTATTGTGATCTTCATGATCGAGTGATAATTCAAAATACCAACTCATCTTAGTTTGAAGTTGTGCAAAATCTCATAAAAGTGCTATATGAATTAAAAAGAAAAAATACAAAAAAAGAAGGGGAAAATTATGGATTGACTATACTTTAACTTAAAAAGTTGTCTTTTTTTTAGTTTTCCTCTCAAGTTAGGAAATTATTTTTGTTGGAGTATTTTTTTTTTCTGCCATGCTGCAGGAAGGTTTATAACAAAACTATAAAATAATATCGCAAAAAATCTAGTAAAAATATTAATACAAACTAAAATGATAAATACAAGAAGCGGATACAAAATTATTTCAACCAAGCGATTATTTTTAAGCATTTGTTAGCTTTGTAAAACCTCTTAATGACACTGTTTTTGAACAAAAATTGTCTAAATCTGGCTCAATGTCTGACAGACAGTTTAAGTTTAACATTAGATGCAGCATTTACTTTGCTTCTACGTTTAACTTTCAGGAAAGTTGAAAACGCTTTTTCAATGCATAATGTGGTGGCAAAGATTAATAAAAATTTTAAATGTTTTTTTCTGAGGCAAAAGGAAATTCCTTTGACGCACAAAGATCCAAATATCCATTAAAGAGTGATCTTTAAAAACAGCATTTTAGGAGATGCCTCTAGATATCTAAATAAATTTTTCCTTCTCCAGGAAAATTACGAGGGGTTTCCAAAACTTTATCATTCAAAAAAGTAATATGTATCCAATTGTTTGATCAAAATATATTACTGCTTCCAACAGAAAATTAATCATCTGAAATTAACAAATGATATTTCTCAATGTGTAGGTACTGTGATAAAGATTATTCTATAAAACTGAATGCTTAAATTGTTCTTTATTTTTGAAAAAGTATCTCTCAATGCATTAACCTCTAGTTACGTCTTACCTAATTGTCATTGTGTGTAACTATGCTCCCGTTCAGGATTGTGGCACTAATTTGCGGCTTTAACCTTCATTTTACGTAATGAGTCACAACGGGTTTGCGGTTTGTCGCTGGTGTGCTAGGTGAATTTTAGCAACTATTTTAAAGGTTATCTTAACTTTAATGCGTGGTCTACTACCCCCAGAATGGGAATATGGCTATTTCAGACTGATAGTCGCTTGCAAGCCTGAAGCTACAGTGTTTGGATGCAAAAGCGCCGCGAACCTAACTTTTTCGGAGAGGGGAAAGTCATAACTTTCTGAGAGAAACTTTGAAGTTTACCGGATGACAAAATAAATGATTAAAAAAATGAAATTAATGCATTCGTATATTCCTACATACAACGAGAAGACATATTACACATTATTAAAAGAAAAGAAAAAAATTAGACAGTCTGATTTTCTTAGGTAAAACTTTTCGCGTATTTACGCATGGGTCAGGCCTTCTGTGGTTACCAAAATAGGGGTGATAAGTAAGATGACAATAAGGGGAAGAATAATAAGAAGCATTTTGAGCTGTATGAAACAACGTAGAACGATGCTAACTAAAAATACATAGTTTAGTTGAATGTGTCAAAGGGATGGCAAATGCAAGGAAAGATTGAAAACTTTGGAAAGTTTCCATTCACAACCCATCACCCATTTTTTAAGTGGATATGTTCTCGAGTGCTAGGCACGGTTTTCACGGACGGACAGTACTGTGTGTATATCTCTAAATTTTCCGAATCGGCAATAAAAATTTGCCGAATAAGAAAAACTTTGGGAAAATTACATTGACCTCTCACAACCTTCCATCTGGGCACCCCTATCTGAGTGCCGTAGGTGAGCAGTTTGGTATGGCAGCTGGCAGGTTAACCCATATGTTGTTTGACTCCACGCTTATTTAACCATCAATTCATAACAAAATTACCAGATAAAAACCATCAAAAATTTCTCATACAAGACAAATGGGGCCAACGTGGCTCTGAAGTGGAACCTCTGCTTCGAAAGCCAGAGGTCGCGGGTTCGATTCCCGTCAGTCCCCCGGGTGGTATTTCCTCTGTTTATGTTGTAAATCAAAAGATTGAAACAGCGCAAGTAAGAATGGAAATCTTTCTTGCGTTGTCTTCCACGTTACGAGTAATAAAAAAGTCCAACTTCTCTAGGCAATAGCAACCAATATCTTCATTTCCTAATTAACTATGACATGACAATAACAAGATAAACTTTGTGAACCTTGTGTAATTACACAATAATTATTAGCTTCTTCACGAATGTCTACAAACTTCACCCGACTCTACGAAAATTGTTCTTCTACTAGGCGCTCAAATCCAGTAAATTGTAATCAATGTATGCTTGGCGGCCAACCCCGTCTTTTAGTGTTAGTTACTTACAGTGTGTCGTTGCTCTTGGAGCGAAAATTTATTTTTGAATATTTCTCTCATAACGAAGAAAGCCAATTTATTTTATTTTTGTTTTAAAATCTTTAGCAAGGCAGACAACGTATGTACGTAAATATACTATTAAGTTACTCACAGAAAAATTGTCGGGTTTCCTACGAATGATTTGAAATTTGGAATTACATCCATTACTCGGGTTATGGCTGTACACACACAGAACCAAAAATTTAGTTTGTTTACGCTCATCATTAAAAAAAAGACTTGTAGTTTTTGCTATCCTTAGCAAGAAAGATAGTATACTAGACATCAACTTAAGTTGACTCTGAACGTCACTACGGGTGGAGCCAATAAGAGCTCACAAGCAGTTAGCGATCTCCTCTAATTCGCCAAGTAGGCTGTGAAGGTTTATCTAGCTCGGTTTTCATAGGCTAACGTCACGCTAACATCACACTGACGTCACGATGTTTTTGTCAAGAAACCTTGCAGTGTAGTATAGGTGTCTTGGCAACAGCCATGGCTTTATTTACAAACATACTAGAAGAATTGAGAAATA
Source organism: Uloborus plumipes (assembly GCA_038373865.1). Lineage (NCBI taxonomy): Eukaryota > Metazoa > Arthropoda > Arachnida > Araneae > Uloboridae > Uloborus > Uloborus plumipes. Next base: position 6,478 of record JAXGGA010017430.1, on the reverse strand, counting down.
AAAAGCTGAAACGAGGATTATTTCTGTGCAATTAAAAATAAATAAGTCATTTCACTTTTTACAAAGTGGAGGGAAGAGGAGACCAAAGGGTAGATCATCGATACATATTACATTTAAAAAAAAGCACACATATGTATAAATATCATTATATTATAAAAACCAGAGGGGAATTTACCCTGAGCCCTCTAAATTGCGGTTCTGCTTCTCTGGAATGTGTCCAAAGCATTTTGTCAGCTGGAAAACAGCAGTTGGATTCCATATCTTCATGAAACGAAAAATCATTTTTTTTTCTCTGTTTCTTTCCTTTGAGAGGATTTTCCAAAATCTTTTTTCAACATGGTAAAGTAGCTGGTAAATTTATTTTAGAAAAGGTTCGACTTTTTCTGCCATGATTCATTTTAGAACGAAAGAATAAACTTTTTTCATCTGAAATTTGTAGAATAACTTAGCGAAAAAAGTTTGTGTATGAATGCAAAGATGAATGGAACATTTTTTTTTCTTTTTTTGAAGTTAGATAAATGTTTTCCTTCTCATTAAGTGATGAAAGAACAGCTCTAATGCACAAAAAAAATTGAATAAAGCTATGATGACGACGAGTAGTTTCAACTTTTCGGTCAAGATTTTCAATATTTTTAAAGACCTTATATATCCATTTTACAGGCTACCTAGAAACCTTTAAAACTTAATTATGACTTCCAAATATTACGCAGTTGATGTATCTAGATAGAAACTGCAAAATAATTTTCATTATTATTGTTTTTAATATTATCAACATATTTTGAACATCAACTTTACATTAACACTTTTATTACTTACTTATTATGTATACCAAACAAGAGATTTACGTGTAACTGGCAAAAAAAGTTCAACTGGGTTTTTGTTAAACAACAAATTCTTTCTAAAGTTCTTCGAGTTATATCGTCCAAAAGGTTTAATCTTTTAGTTTATTTTTTACTTTACAAATATAATTATTTTCAGGCAATCGTAGAAAAAGTGCTCAGTTTCGCTTAAAAAATTCAATGTGGAGGAGAGTTCGTTTAAGGGAATTTGATACTCCGCCAAATGACTGAACCAAATGCGTGATGATGTGATGCTCTCAATCAAAAACAATATCAACAGTAAAAGCTTGTTTCAATATGGAGTTGGGTTTTGAATTCATATTCATACTAAAACTATCTAATTAAAAAGGTTAGGAAAAAAATCGTCGAACTTCAATTCCAATATCACATTATACCTTCTTCATTAAGGCACCAAATACACGTATCTTATAAAAAGGTAGAGTGTTGAATTATCCAAAATTTCATAACAATTTAGTGCCTAGGAAATAGGGCCCGATTAATCTCTGAAGTTAGGGAAAGCTTAATCTCATTTCAGGGCCCCCTGCTCTTTGGGGAGGGGGGGTATCTGTATCACTGACAGGTTGAAACAAATCTTGCTAATGCTGCAAACATTATTTCTAAAAGCAACTCAGCAGAACACAGAATTTAAAAATTGTAATAAAACTATGTGGTAAAAAGTCGAGCCCCTACATGTAAAAAAAGGTAGTGGGAGGTGTGGGGAAATAACGTTTTATGAAATTTGCACCTATTTTTCAAACCTTTGCTCAAAATTTTCACTAAGCCAGTGTTAATGCTCACATTAGATTTAGAAATGCTTTTAAAAGCGGATAGAATAGAATTTTTAATCACAAGTTTCCAGTCATTTTCGGGCCCCCAGAAAATTTTGTGGAGAAGCTCAAGTTTTCCAAGCCTTTTGGGTAACCTGGCTCTGCTAGGAAATGGCATTCCAGTAAACGATTGAACGAGACATTTGGAGGATTAGCATTCAAATCTCCCGCTTGATTGACCGTTACTTTCTTGAAGCTATGCAAAAACAAGGATTCCCCATTACTGCCCAAGTCCTCAAATGACAGTATCGTCGAATCACTCAGAGTCAAATGTTGAACGATCTTTACATTTAATCACCTCTCACCCATCCGTTCAACTGCCGGTCTCCCTCAAGTGTTTCTATCTTGGAATCATGCTCACGAATTTATCCGGGGGAAAATATATACGTCGTTTAAAATATCTCTGTATCATCTCACTCACTGTATAGCAGACCTTGTTGACTTGCAAAAGTCAAAAACTTAGTTTCAAATAAGCGGTGAAGCAGCTTTTATATCAATTTTTTCCTCACAGTTAAACTTAAAGTGTAAACATTAATTAAAGTACCTTCGGCATTTCTGCATATTTGGATCGAGTTATTGACATCATCATCGTACCGGCTAACTTGAGAATAAGCTTGAACCAATGGAAATTGCCAATATCCTGCTGAGCAGTAGAACACAATTTGTCAGCTCTCGTGACACTTGAACCTGAAGAAAGTTGCAAGAGTTGCACACGTGAGAGTCAGTCAACAACCGGCCTTGGAAAGCACGACGCTGACGCGAACGTGAGCTGTATCTCGTATATAGGAATGACTATTGTCACGTGCGAGAAATACATTTCCTTCTCGAATTGCCACAGGGGCCCCTATCTGAAGTTGCAGCAACAAGAGTCACATACATATACACAGAGAAGAGTGCTAAAAGACCAGCAGAGTTTCTGTGAAATATATTTAGTGCTAAATATTTTTAAATAGCAACATTAAACATATCATTTTATACAATTTTTCTTTTTACTATTTCAACATGTTATTAATATCATCACAATATGGAAAACTAAAGCTAAACAGCAGCTTGTTTAGGTACAAGGGAAGAAAATATTACTAGTGTCAGAACAGCAATAAATCCTTAAATAAAACATAAAAACCAATTTCAACGATATTTTAAAGTGTGGTATATATCCAGAGTTGTTGCCGGAAGGGAGTATAGGCATTAGGCGGTATTGTCTTCCTCTCCGTTTTTTACTGCATTGTGCAAATGTAATGTAAATTGGTTCAAACCCCGTATTCTTTTGGTTATTCCCTCTAAACTCCAAGGTGCGTTCCACAAACTTTTCTTTTTTCTGATAGTAATTAATGCATAGGGAAATTTGTCAAGTATTTTATCTTGTCGTCAGGGCTCTCATGTTCTAAATGTGTGTGTATTAGAGTTTTGAGGCTGCGCCATTTTTTCCCTCGCAATTTGGGTAACCCTTCGAGTCATAGCAGCTTCAATTGTTTTCTTTTTTTTTTACATCTAAGTAACGCAGTGACTTCAATAGTTAGCTGAAGAAAATAAAGTTCTAAGTAGAACTCAAACGCAGCCACCGTGCCTCAAAAGGTTCATATGCAATATTCTAGCTTATAGTCTCGAAGAATTGCCAGCCTCCCTCCCCCCTCTCCCTTCTATATGTCCATATTTGTCATTTATTTTATGTACAGACATGTACGAATGGAAAACACTAAACTAAATTTTAGCCGCAAATATACTTTTCAAATTTGTCCTATTCCAGCTAATTTGAAACCATCTACTATTTAGTTTGAGCCTTCTTTTCCTTTTCCTTTCTTTATGCTTTGTCGCAACGGATTTCGTGCATACTTAACACATTTAACTGCAATCCAAAGTTCTGAGAACAATTCCCTCAACAAATACGCAATGAGAGAGCTAAACCCCGCCTAAAATAGCAACCCCCGAATATTCCACAAATTCGAGCTTAGTTTGCCCAAAGCAGCGAAAGATAAAGTAAGCAAAATTCCGGAGTAGACATCGAAAATGTCTCCCTCACTGGCCAAATCCCTCAGCGCTTTTCCCCCTGACGCGAGCATATTTCCACACAGGGCCCAGCGAATCGATGTCACAAAGATGCTCCTCCATGCCCATGCCCACTGCCCATAAATCTCAGGATCTCCGTCTCCGTGCAACGGACACTGAAGCGACGTGAAGGGAGACGTCAGGAAAAGAAAAACAGCTCTGAGCTGGGACTCGGAATTATGCTTTTCTGGATTTCATAAAGTGCATCCCCGGTGGGGAACTTTCTTAAAACTTTTCCTTTAAATAATTAAGGGGAGAAAAGAGAAAAAAAAAGAATGTGGGTAAACAATTCAGAATTTTACCAAACATATCATAACATTGAGATCTTACACGCCTCTGAGTAGCAAGGAGAGACTCAAAGTTTATTTTTATTTCTAATATTTTCAAAATAAACAATGCAAAAAGTCTTTGATACACTTTTCAGCATTAATTTTGTAATGACTTTTTATGTCCATTATTAAAGTAAAAATACAAAGTAGATAATACAAGTTGTCTTTTTTTTTAAACTCAAATAAATTGATTTTTTTTTTACGTTTTTGAAAATAAACTCTTTAAAATGACATAAAATTAGGATCAATGTGATCCTTTTCCATAGTCTAGACTTGCACAAAAAATATCAAGGATAATTGCTAAAATTCTGTAGAAGAGAAATACATGGTCTTTCGTGATGAATAGTAGGATACAAAAGGACAGAGCTTCGAAACAATACGAGAATTTTGTTGAAACAAACATCGAAAACAAGGAAAAATATATGCCATTTACCATACCATATATGCCAGAGTACTTGTTTTCAAATTTGACACCATACAGATGATCACCGTCACGATCGGTCTTTTTCTCCAGGCGTCGAAGGAAAGCTTCTCGAACAATACAGTCAATGGGATCTTGTCCGCAGCTGTACGCATATTTTCCTTGAGTTCAGCCACGGTATGAGGACGTGTACTCGAGGAAAAGCTGCGTACATCTGACAAGGAGATCTCATTGAATGTGCTGGATTGGGTGGTGGAAGCTTTCCTTCGATTCCTGGAGAAATGCGCCGATCGTGATGGCTATCACTTGTATGGTGTCATATTCGAAACCCAGTACTGGCATGTATGGTATGGTACACAGCATTTTTCTTTGTTTTTGATGTTTGTTTCAATAAAATGTTCAATTTGTTTCAAAGTTGTGTCTCACTTGTGTCTCTTCATTACACCCTGTCATAACCTAGATCTGATAAATACCGGGCAACTAAGAAAAACGTCTGGCGACTAAATTCTCTCAGAAAAAAGATTTTTTGCAAGTTATGTTACATTGAATCTTTCTATAAACTCTGAGAAATAATTTGTCTGCGGCTAAATATTTTTCGTTTCTCAAAAGAAGTTATAATTATTGTCGATCTGTGATAATAACCCGAAGATCGTGTTCGATACTACATAATTTCCTACATGGCTGTCTGATATATATTAACAGCATATATAGCAATAAAAGTATCAATTATAAGTACGCGTGTAATATAGAGCATCATAATAATCAGGACAGAAGTTGTAGCTTATGAGTAAAGAGTAACTGCCATCACTAGTCGCTAAGGAACAATGGTGCACAAGCAATTGTAAGATTCAATTTCCACATTCATGGACAGATATATAGGGTACGGGAGAGGAGGGGGGTGTTATACCCAATTTGTTTTGGAATAACTTTAAATATGACAACAAATAAGCCAATTTCATCTATTCCATTCCATGCATCGGGAACTACAAATTATTATTCTTTAACACCATTTCAATTATTATTTAATATACATTTTAATTATTATCATTAGTTAATATACGTTTTAATTAGTTTTATTATTATTATTTAATATACATATAAAGTCAGTCAATCTAAAAAAAGTACTAACGCCTACAATAAAGTCATGTTTTGCAATTTTGTGATTCAAAACACCTTAATCTTTTATACCATACAACTACAGTTCTGAGAAAAGTCATAAAAGTCTTCTTGACAAAATCATGCCTGCAAATTCAGCCTTCTACCACTAATAAACAACTTCTGTGAAGCATTTTTAAGACGCGTTTTGTTTCAATCCATGCATTAAGCTTTAAATTTATGTTATTATTTTTGTTATTATTTAAGGCAGGTGCAGTTCTTTTAAATCCAACAACAGTATCAACACTCACAATGAAGTTATGTTGTAATTATAATGTTTTTTCTCTCAAATGATGTTTTAACAAGTCCTTAAAAAATTCATAAAAGTCCTCAAGGCAAAACGCGCGAGTTTCCACAAATGCCATCTTTTTGCCACGAATAAACAACTTTCATATAACATTTCTTATGACATGTTTATTTTCGAATACATAAATCACGCGGTACATTCACTTAGAATATTAAATCGTCTGTATGCTGCCGGTAACAATCACCTCAGGTTCTGAAATTTACAGCCGATTACAACATTACTTGTCGGTGATTCTGACATAACAGACGACAGCATACAAGATGCTTCGATGCTTAAAAATTTTGAGTTTTCTTGTTGACGTCTCTGCTTGAAATGCATTACATTTTCTTGCTTAGCACGTAAACCTGCCACTCAAATTTGACAAGAAACTAACTTCTTTCCATGCCAGATGAATTTTTCCGCCATTTTCATAGAAGGAAGGCAACGTCTCTAGGCGGCGAATGCCTTTGGAATTCGAAATAAGAAATCATTGGTGTTTTTACAGTCAGTTCTGAAGAATGCGATTCAAAATTATTTATTTACTTGTTTATTGCCTTTATATTAAAAAAAAAAAT
>JAXGGA010017429.1:0-24373 GCA_038373865.1 Uloborus plumipes | reverse complement strand
TTTTTTCTTTTCATTTTTAGAAAATAATGCTCCACTAGAAGCGAACTTTACAACTGCCATGTTGAGTGGCAGCCGCCCCAAGCAAATATGCAGTGGCTACAAAACTTTAAATATTTTACCCATGTGCTTCAAAATATCAATTTTTAACTTTTAAGTATGTTTTATTTTGTACTAAACATTTGATTTTTTCAATAAAAAAATTTGACAATTTGTGCACCCAAATCATCAAAATAACTTGACAGTTAAAGGGTTAAATCATCTTTTATTGCTTTTTTTCTTTTTATGGAAGGGAGGGGTTACACCAGAACTTACCTTCCAGGTGACATCCTTACCAAGAACTCCACTGCCTATTATTATCTAAAAAAAAAAAACTTTCAATTTAAAAAAGTATCTTTTATTGCTTAACAAATTAGATACTAACCGGGTTTCGTGATCAAGAGCGGCCTGATGGGAGGTCACGGGAGGTCATTGTGACCTCCCAATAATTTTCGTATTCGACACATTTTCCTGACGATTCCGCAATTTGAAGACAATAAATTGCAACATTGAGATTTGTTGTTCTTTTTAGTATTTAGAATCGTTTTGTAAAGATGCCTAATGTTTTTTTCTCACCAAATGTTTTTCATGTACGACAAGTGTGCAGGGTTGTATTTCTGTACCTCAGAACCAGACTAACGTAAGTCCATTTTCGTTATTTTTCGGTAGAGGGGAAAAACGATTGTCGAATACATCGTTTTTCCCCTCTACCGAAAAATGACGAAAATGGACTTACGTTAGTCTGGTTCTGAGGTACAGATTTTATCCTTCGGTAAAATTGGAGCTTCATTCGGCAAATTGATAATTTTGCCCCTCCCAAAAATTTTAGTTCGGGGAGCCCCTGTTCGTGATAAATACTCAAACGGACTTATTTCCATTCTACTTGGAGGGCGTTTTAGCAAAAGTGACCCTTTCATTTCAAGTGAATAGATTCCCCACTTTTATCTTTGCACTCGCAGTGTACTCAAACACCCACGCAAGTCCCTAATGCAGCAGTAGGTGAACATTTTTTTTTTCGATACCTTTCCATACTCCTTTTGCCTCGTAACCACTTACGTATATGCATCCGGTGTAATCATTTAGCCAACTGAACAAATTACGTTGATAAAGTGTTTCGGGGTACGGCAAACAGGGCAAAACATGTGAGTGGAAATGCTTTTTGGCTTGAGTAGATATAAGCAAGCAAACAGTTTGATGTGTCTGCTGATTTCGGTTCAACTTTTATGTGTATGAGCATCATTCATATCAGTATCATTCGTATTGCTGCGTTAAACGGCGTGTAGAGCAGAAAAATGTTGAAAGAATAATTTAGCTACCGGGCTGTCCATAAATAGTGTCAAACCTTTTTCGAAAAATCCCCCGCCCCCCACACACACATCCCTCTTTTGTCCCAAAGTGCAAGCACATTGTCAAACATTTTATGTCACCCTTCTTGTTACCCTCCCCTCCCCCTCGCTCTCAAAGCATGACATCATTTGTGGATAGCCCTTATATGTATCCTTTATAATATACAGATGCTTTTCGGCTGAAAGATAGTTATTTAAAAGAAGATGTATACATTTCTAAAAACATACATAGTGCTGTTCACCAATTAATAACCAGATTTGGATAAGCAATAAAAAAGCATACAAAACATTTCCGGATTTTATTTAGCAATTGTCAAATTTTCTTCGGGCCATCATGTATTGTTAGCATTAGCATCCATATAAAGTCCATATTAGTGATGTCCAACTGGATTATCTCCGCCTTAAAGCTTTTCTCTCCGATATTGTACAATTTGCTTGCTATTTCCCTCCAAAAATTGGCAAAAGATCACAACAGCTGTTTCTGAGTTGCTGCACCAACGTTTCTAAACTTTTCCTGCTTCGGTGAGCCTGGTATTCTAACTTGGTAGAGGTGCATTGGTTGTGTCCCAAGTACTTTGTGCTCAGGTGATGTGTAACACTTTAACACCTTCCAATTTTCAGCCTTTGAAACGGACGATGCTTCCAAATCGCAATTATTTTCTCTAAAAGCGATAAACTGAAAAAAAAAAATATCTTAAGATTTTACAATTTTTGTCTAACTGTGCTAAAGAAAAACTAAAATAAGGATGTTGTTGTTTGTTGTTTCTGAAACCACTCGGGTATCCGACCTCGAGTAGACAAACGCATCTACCCGATTTAAGGCGGAAGAAGTACGGCTTCCGTTTTAGCGAGCACCATTTTCGGTGGAAGTCCGATTTAGCTCAGAGTGCCAAACCCCTGGTCGAGTTTCCCCAAAGGTATCGTTTCACTTGGAGGACTTTGTGACCACGAACCTTATTTTATGTCGGCCAGCCATCATTAATAACGACTGTGAATCTTTGATCGGCTAGGATCGAACCTGGGACACTCCGGTTACAAGTCCGACGGCTTACCGATCGGGCTACCACTACCCACTAAAATACAGGAGGAAGAAACTAACGGATTCAATTTTTTTGAGTCTACTCATTGAATAAAATATTTGGTCAACTCCAGAAATAATAAAAATATATATAAAAAAAAAAAAAGCCTCTGAGTACAAAGAACGCTGAATAAGGAGAACAGAGCAAATACCACTGGCTGCGTCAAGACGTGTGAAAAGAGCAGGCGCGATCAAAAATAATTTTCGGCCTTTTTTGCACCAAAATATCAATAATGTTCCCAAACGAGCCCATATTGTTAGCGCTCTGAACCCCGAAAAGTGCCTTCAGTCCTTTGTTCTCGCGCCCGGAGATGTTCATGCAAAGCAGCTATGCCCCGAATATAATAAGACCGTTAGTCATCTTGTGATCGCAGTTATTGTTCAAAGTCCTCGCGACCGTGGAGTGCAGCATTTTTAGCGGACTTTATTATGCCGGTCACGGCTCAAAGAAGAGTTAAATCGCTGCTACACAGTATTTATAGAGTATTTCTTGCGCATTTTGTCGTCTCTTAGTGCGTATTTGTATTCATTTTATTTGTGATAACGCGCCCGAGTTCGGAATTCCTTCTTTGAGCGCGGAATTACGATGTGATCTCATGGGGCAATTTCTCTGAAATAAAACAAGTGTTTATATATACTTTTGGGGAACGTTGAGTACGGAAGAACGCCTTTTGTTTTAGGACACGCTGCCGATAGGGCCGGAAAAAAGTTCCGAATCTAAAATCATGTTCGAATCAGAAGTGGATCCAAGGCCCCTCCCTCCCTGAGGCTCCACCATCAGTTTATTTATAATATCGAAGCTCAAAAAATTTAATTTTCGACCAGTTTTAATGATGTAGAAACAAGGAAGTTTGGCTCTCCCCCAGAAATTATTCGGAATTGAAGTCCGAAACCTATGTCCCTATGTGATCAATATTTGCAAACCAGTATACATAGTAAAAAGTAAGTAATAAAATCAACCGTCCCTCCCTTTAAAATTTTCTGGATCCGCCCTTGGTTTAAATAGACTCACTATTTACCCCTAAGACGTTGATCCCTTGAAGGTTGAAGCAGTCAGTGGTTAGTTTTAGTAGAAATTTTTTATATATGGCGGCCTAATCGGTGACTATTAAAATGTTTCTGGTTTAATGCCTTGTAGGTTCGGGTTAACCGGTTAGCCTATCAAACATGAGCTACGACTTCTTTGAATAGCCGGACGTGGTGTGGTGATGATTTACAAAAGTTCAATAAAAATTTTTGAAACAATTTTAAAAAGTAGGCCAATGGGACAAATTTCATAAATTGTGGTCCCTTCAAGCTATTTTAAAATTTAGGACTTGGTCCATTGTTTAAACAGTGTACTTTCAAAACACTTTATTAAATTTGTGAAGCAATAATCTTCAACAGCTATCCACAGAATTGCAGTAGAACTCTCTCTCTATAGATGTATAAAATTTCTATAAGTCAATCCAGGGAGGGGGATAGGCTAAATTTTAATCTGAGTTCTACTGGGCTACTTTTGGAAATAATTGTGGTAGTACTAGTGAGCTTTGTTTCAGCGTGAGAAAGTATGTAGAACTTTTAGCAATATTTTTATCAAACAAAAAGTGCAGGACTTCGAAAAAAGAGTGAATTTTCCTGAACTTCAGAGATTAATTGAGCCCTGACTGACTTGTTAGCCGTGATCGTATATATACTTTTCAACTAGCATTAATAATTTTGCATGCTCGTGAAAAATGGTAAGTGCTAATTTTAACTTAAACTCGCAAGTTCAATTTTCACAATCGTCGTTCCGTGCCCATAAGGTAAAGTCAGTCGCAATTTGTTGACGGTACTAATGATCAAACAATGACAATCTACCTGAAAAGTCAAGCGAGTGTGATGCAGATTTCTATAATTTAACGCTTCTGAACACTGATATCGAGCTGCGATATTTTTTTTTCCTTCATTCTTTCTAAATTTCGAAAAAGTAAAATACAAAATATCAAATTCATGAAAAATCAAAGGGTAGACACTGGTTTTCGAATCGCTCATGCCGTATACTGCCGTGTCGGTACTCATGTTTTGAAAGTACTGACCGTGTACCCTTCAATACAGCTCTGGTCGTGATCGGAAGAAGTATCGAAACTCCGGCCTATCCCTCTCTCCCACAGAACCCTTCTGCTTCACAGCTTATGAGTTTTTTTTTCATCGTTCGATAATTAAAATTGATTGTGAAAATAATGTTTTATTCAGTAGCTTTAGCAGTTTTTGGACAGGTAGCAAAAGATTATTTGACAGGCAAAACAGGGGAACAGGGCTGGAGGAGTGGTGGTGGAGAAATGCAGTTGCGAAAAAATTGTTATAATGTTCATTCCGAGTAAAATTTCGTAAAGGGAATAAACCAGTAGTTCCCAAAGTGGTCCACAGGGACCCCCAGGGGAGTTTGCAAGGGGTCCATATGAATGAAAGAACAAGTTGGGGGTCCACAAGGTGCAAATAGGGGTCCATGAACCCTTATCATTAAGAAGCAAAAAATCTGAGTAACTGTCAAATAATAAATGCGAAAGAAAATGTTGAGAGCTTTAATTAATTACCTTTTCACTTTGAAGTACCGTAGCTGTTAAAAGGATCATGCTTGGCAAGGTTTTTATTATTATTATTTAGGCTTGGTTAGGGTAAGTGGCCCCCCTTTTTAGAATAGTTCGTTTTTGAAGCCTTATACAAAAGTTTTAAAGCAAAACAGCTTAAATTTTTTTACTTATTTTGTCTTGGATATTATTGATAAACACAAGTTCAGCATTGTTTCCTGAAAAAATCTTTAAATATTTTTACCTATCTTAGGGCGCTTTTCCACTTGACGACACGACAACGACGAAAGTCGGACGGTAATATTGCAACGATAAGTACTCTGTCGTATCGTCTATAGCACTGTTTTTCCACTCAAACGATATCGTTTCCCCGAAAGGGTCATTTTTCACCGCATTTCATTTCGAAACATCACTGTGTTCGCACGTATATTATTATAGCTGCTCAATTTAACAGATTACGACTACTATATTTGCTTTACCTCATGAGAAAAAGAAAACAAATTAAGAGGCGGTATTGTGTGCACGATATTTTTAAAGAAAGTTACATTATAGGCGAGTTTTATACACTTTTCAAGAAATTGCAAAAAGATTAGAGGTGATTTTAAATATTTTTACTAAATTTACAAAGAATAGTAAAAATTTAAAATCTGGACAAGGTTATTTAACACAAGTAGTTTAATCTAAAGTGTATAATATATTTTTATAGTTACGAACAATGCTCTTTGAACTTACCTGTTTCTTTCTTGTCTGTAGAAGTTTTGCCGTCATATTCCTCATCTAAAAATCTAAAAACTTCTTCCCGGGCTTTTTCCCTGTGAATTTTGTTTTTGTATAAAATATTTCGCTTATCCCATAGACACGGTCTCTGTTCAATTAATTCACACAAAACAGACACGTCAAAATTGAATGCCATGACTACTGTGTTGCTCATCGAAGAAAGTTCCGAATGAAAATTTAATCTTTTTTGAAGCATTAAAAATCGTCTGCGCTAAAATTAATGAAACAAAGTATAAAGTAAAATGATTCAAATCTTTTATTACTACATCTTTTATCAATCGTCTGCAAATTGAAGCTTATATTTTATTAATGCAGAGATGTCGAATTTAAACGCCATTGCTTTCGTTCGAAGAAAGTAAACAGATGGATGAATATCGTCCCGATTTTAAAGGCGAGACGGATGCCATCCGACACGAGTGGGACGACAAACGACAGCGTTCGGTCGGAGACGGCACAATCGTCCTGGAATCGGGAGATGGAAAAGCGCATAGCATATTTTAATGCATTTTGCGTGCTCCAATGTCGGATGACGACAATCGCTTACGATTTATCGTTGCCGTGTCGGTAAGTGGAAAAGCGCCCTTATTCTTTACAAAATGGCGTGGGGGGCTCACTTACACTCTAGGAAGGGGTAAGTGGACCACCCTCCATTTATTTATATTTAAAGTGAGCATATTTTGGAAAGGTGTTCGTGGGTCCTACCTGACTAAGTATGGAAAATTTAAGGGCCGAATTCAAGTGAAACACCATTGCAATCGCTTCGAGGCGATCGCAATAGACCAAAATTGCAATCGCTACTGGAAGTCGAATTACGATAGAATGGCATCTCGTGAGCGATTGTAACGTTTCACTTGAATCCAAATTTGGGAATTTGCGATTGCATTGGTGATTGCGATCGTCCGTGTTTTACTTGAATTCCTGTTTTAGTAGGGAATATTTTTCTGCAAATGTATCCATTAATGAGCTATCTACTTACATTTAAATGTGTATGACAGAAAATTATAAAGCGGAATACAAAACAATTATGGCAGGGATTCAAGTGAAACAGGCAATCGCAAATTACAATCGCGACTGGAAATGAATTACATTAGAACGTTTCTTGATAAAAACATCGTGACGTCAGCGTGACGTTTGCCTATGAAAAACGAGCTAGATAAAACGTCACAGCCTACTTGGCGAATAAGAGGAGATCGCTGAGTGCTTGTGAGCTCTTATTGGCTCCACCCGTAGTGACGTCATGCCAATTTAATTTGATGATAATGTAATTCACTTCCAGTAGCGATTGCAATTCGAAGCGATCGCAGTGCTGTTTCACTTGAATCCCTGCCTTAGTCTGTGAAATTCATTAAAAGCTGTTAGGTGCATTTTTTGCTTTTACATAATTATGTTAAATAAATATAATATAAATTAATGTTAAATAAACATAATGGAGTCGATTAAGATCAATTTTGGTAAAATAGAAAAAAATTCATAGGTTGAAAAAAAAAATTAAACACTTAATGGCAGTGTCTTTTTGAAGTTTTCTGAGGGAGAAACATTATCATTTCATCCTCAGTTACAACTTTAACATCACCTAGATCAAACCAATAAAAAGTGTAGTAATTTCTATTCTTTCTATCAAATGTTTCAATATATTTTTTTTTCATTTGTACCATACTTTAAAATTAGACCAAAATACTTTATGGTTTTCTTTGATGCAAGTTTCACAAATACATAGTTACCAGCTTTTGCAGTTTTTGTAGCTGAACCATCAATCTCTTCTAGGTCTCCATAATTATCTTTCATTTCGTCATAGAAAATGCTTCATCAAAACTACTTTTCATTTTGAAATCATCATTATTATGAGGGGGCCCACTTACCTTAATAGAGAAAAACCACGGGTTAAGTGAGACCCCTCCTCTTAAACACTTATTAATAATACTTTGCATAAAAATTATTATTACAATGTGTATTTTAGGTTAAACCCTACAAGAAAACTTGGTGAACATAGAAAAAATATTAAAAATTAACATTAAAGCACTTGTGTGAAAAATGTTGCTTGAACTCGCAAAAAAAATTTTTTTTGGAAATTTTTTTGACATAAATTATATGATCTAAAAAAAGTTTTATGAAACCCAAATTTCTGCAAAAGCAATCACTGTGATGTAATTTGACATGATAAGTACAAAAAAGTATAAAAACCATATGCGCATTTCAGTTTTAAGGGGAGTGGCCCACTTACCCGAACCAACCCTATGTTAAACTTTTTGACATTGATTCAAAGTTTTGAGATGTAAGATGAAGAACTTAAGGTAGAATTTAGGAAAGGGTAACAATATTTCTGGCTTCAGAAAATATATCTATGACTTATCCTAACTTATGGAATATCGCAAGATAATTTTTAAACACTTTTACACCCTCATACCTCGGGGAAACAAATTTCAATTCAGTCACCAATTTTCTTACAAAAATAAGAAACAGACCGGAAGTCCCTGATCGGGGAGATTTTTATGGTTATGTCTCACAAATCTAAAGGCAAATACTAAAAATTTGCTATTGATGAACTAAACTCATCCCTTCCGCTAAAAGTCTTCTTTCTTTCCTCGCACAACTATTCAATGTAAGAATATTATCTGATTTAAGATTTGTGCCTCCCACTTTTATTATTATAAAAGTGGGAATAAAAACGATTCTCTCTTCATCTGTTTTCTCTTAATTTAGATTTTAACTTTTTACTCTGTAATAAACTGTCAAACTGAAGCTTTTAGAAAGTTGTCTGGAATTTAAGGAAATTTGGATTGTTAAATAATTCAGTATTAAAAGAACTGTCATAATGTTGGGTAAATTTCTGATTCATCTCATTATATATCAAAAAAAAAAAAAAACTTTTATTTAGTTGTTTTAGAACAACTATATTATTACTTAACCATCTAATTCGCGGTTTAAGAATGCTTGAGTTGTATTATTACCGTGCCTAAATAGTTTTGGACCGTTCCCTAGGATGGGAGGTCCATGGGAAAATTGAAAACTCGGCAAGAGGTCCCCGAAATGAAAAAGTTTGGAAACCCCTGAAATAAACGATGTTATGTTCCAGAAAACGGCAATGAAAAAATTTGTAACTGAAAAAATTGATGATACGTTTTAGATCAAAATAAGAACTTCACCCAAAACTAACGAGAGTCTACTCTTTCGCTTACCAACATCGATTTCGATATTCCTGTATTTTGACTCCAAATTCTTCCCAACAGTTCTCTTCATCGGTCAAAAT
This sequence comes from Uloborus plumipes, assembly GCA_038373865.1. Taxonomy (NCBI): domain Eukaryota; kingdom Metazoa; phylum Arthropoda; class Arachnida; order Araneae; family Uloboridae; genus Uloborus; species Uloborus plumipes. The sequence goes on along the minus strand of JAXGGA010017429.1, from coordinate 15,340 downwards.
AATTTTCTCAAAATAAACTCAACCCTTGCTTAAATTACGAACTCGACTCGTTGCAAAAACTGTAACAAATGTATTATATTTAATTGTTAGGCGTTATATTTTTGCCACATCTCCTCCCCCCCCCCAAAAAAAAAGAAATAAAGAAAAATCCATTAAAAATTGGATGCAAATAAAATTTAATTGGTTTTTACGAGGTGATATTCGAATGCCGGGTCACAACTCATATGAGCAAAAACATTAAAAACAACAAATTAAAACAAAATGCCACAAACTTCAAATTGATTCCACATAAAATAATTAAAAATAATAATAATAAACACTAATTAAAGCAAGAGCAAGTTCTCTACATTACTTTTTGCGGCAGGGGAGTCCATCCCCCCCCCCAAGCTCAATGGCGCAAATCCCCCCCCCCCCCAATTTTCACAACCCCTTGTGAATTTTTTAAATTTTTTATCCTTTTTTTATTTATTTTCTATTTTTTAAAATATTATTTATTTATATTTTTAATATTACTTACTTTTTTTTAAATATAATTATTTATTTTTAATGCTATTTATTTATTTATTAAAATTATAAATATTATATTTTTTTACTTTTTTACAAGCTCGAATTATGCGCAGGATAGAATCGCTTTTTTCCCTTTCGAGACATTCCAATCACATACACACACACAACAAATAAATAAATAAATAAAAAATAATAATAAACAAATTAAAAAAGTAATTTAAATTGAAAAAATAAGTTAATGAAAAATTTTTATTTGAAAAATATCAGTTATAAATTTAAATTAAAAAATAAAATTTATTAATTATTTAAACAAATAAATCAGTTTTAAAAAATCTCCCCCCAAAATTTTGATGGCGCAATTTGCGCCATAATCACCCCCCCCCCCCCCCGGTGGGCACCCCTGTTTTGCGGGCAAAATCACTACATTGAAACGTCAGATAGCATACGAGGATGTCGCTCCGCTTTACACCGGAGAACATTAAACGTCTAATAGGGAAGTTTTTTATTTTTTAATTTTATTTTTACATGATAAAACAGCATAAATGATCATCATCGATGAAAAAAAAAAAAAATGCGATACGACAAATAGCTATATTTTTAAAATAATTTTTTAAGCTCAATTGCTGGTGACGTCAGAAGGTTAATGGATTTTTCGCCAGAGTGCGATTAATTGATTTCACATCATATTATAAAAGGTTTTTTGTAGAATAGCATTAAAAATGTAAAAGTTATTACTAAAGTCTAGCTTTATTAAAATATCAATTTTACGTTTAACACCATCATGTTAAAATTATAAATTAATTCAGTTCAGTTTCTAAACTCTTCACAAAAACATAAAATAAAAAATCCAATTTAAATAAAGAAAATCTGATTCAAAACAAATAAATCCGTTTTTTTACATTTTTCTAAAAAATCATGATTTTTTTACACCCTGTTCGTGTGTTTATGTGTGCGTATCTGTGTATATAGGCGGTCGTGTGTGTATGTGTAGGACATGGGTGCCACCATTCACTCAACCTGCTCTATCGAGAGTTAGGGCGGACCTGCACCACCTGAAGGAGAGGGGTCGCACCAGCAGGAGTAGATGGACCGGCCGAACAGCTCTGGGTCCCCTATCTTATACCGCATGGCGTGGGCGCCACGTTAGCAAAGCAGGGCCCAGTTGATGAGTAACGTTGGCAGACTACCGATGTGAACAAGGGATTACATGACGTCTAAAGTCTAAAAGGAAAACATAGAGGAGCAGTTTGTTATTGCTAAATAAAATAAATAAGAAACAGGAACTTTTAAAAACTTGTAAAATTAAAATTCATTATGATGAAAACGATTTGAAATCAAATCGTTTTCGTTGAAAATTTTCATTCATTCTGGAAAATGGGTAATTCCATGTAAATGTCAACCTAGACATGGTTTTTTCATCTTTCAATACATATATCTTGTGATACATCATTTTAAAGATAATTTTTCAAATTTTTAGAATTCAACATAAGTTTTCACAAAATGTTACTCCAAATCCCTGAAAAATGGCTGTAAAGATCACATATGCAGTTACTCAAAACATCGCATATTTTTCTAACTTTTCACATTCATATACAATTAAAAAAAATGCAAATAATGATGAATTTTTTTTTAATTATTGAAGAATGATTCTTTTGCTTTACAGAAATGTATATATTTTTTTGTTTTGTCATAAAATGAATATTGCAAAGTTAATGGGTATTCAGTCTGGTTTACTTGTTAGTCACAAAAACATGAATTAATTCAGTTATTCCCTTCTAGAAAGAATTTTTTTTTTTTATTTTTTCCCCTGATCTCTTCTATGGGATGGGTACAGTTAGATTGATAAGATTGTTCATAAAGAATTTCCTTTTTTCTGGCCATAGGACTTGTGACTAACATAACATCACTGTGTGTGACTAACATAACACGACTCTTTAAGAAATACTTAAATCTTAAGTAAACAATTTATTTTAGAAACAAATTAATTTATCGAACATCTTATTTTAAAGAAATTAGTGTAACCATATATACTACAGTAATTTATTTTAAAAACAGTTCTTTTAATAGTAAACTTGGAGTAGAAGTTTTAGGCTGTAATTTGCGACGCAAGTAAGCACTCGACATACGAAGTCAACATCTTCAATGAAAGAATTTTAAATTATTTTATAGCTATATGCGGAATCGCTGTGCAATAAGTTTTTATATGAACATGTGGAGCTGCTGCTCACTTTAAAAACATAAATGACCCTAACTGCCTCCAGCATCTACAGGTCATGGAGTTTTATGAAATTAGATCATGGAAAGTGCCCACATGTATAGCACAACGTGTGGAGCAGCGTTTTACATGGGAAAACTTTGGAAATTATGCAAAGAAATTACTTCAGTAATAAAAAAAAACAAGAATTGAAGATAAACTGCTTATTTTTGAGTGAAAGTGACAAGGCTGAAAAGAAAGAGCTAGACTTGTTGTTTGAAAATGGGAATCCCCATATAAGTTTTTCGGTAATAATGATATGCTGTAAATATGGAGAAATTTAAAATTTGTTTATAAAAAATACAGGGAATGATATCCCAAGAAAAGAAAAAAAAAAAATTTTTTTTAAGAAATTGTGTAGAAGACGAAGCTGATGATGATTTTGAAGTAGATTCTCCCGGACTGTTCCGAGATACAAAAACTAAGACAGTGGGTAATTTTATTGTGGTGGTATTTACCTCTTGTAAGGTTAAAAAGAAACATGGTAGGCAGGCTTTAAACATGAATAAAAATGATTATAAAGCTCTCTTCGAGAGAAAAAGCTCTGAGGCAACCTTTGTGTTTCCCACAAATGAGAACAAATTTTGGATTTAAGGAATTCAAATTTCGAAAGTCTTGTCGCAAACATCTGTAAATTCCTGCAGACATTATTACTTTAAATACAAAATTGAACTGGAAATTTTGCTTACAGGTAAACATGCGTGTTAATCTTCAATAAAATCTTGTTTGCATTCTAATATTTGTATTAATATTACCTGTAATACACTTAAAGTTAAATGTATAATCGTGTGTTATGTTAGTCACGTTATGTTAGTCACAGGCAAGTTTTATTAAAGTACTACTTTTTGCAATATTATTTAAAATATATGTCAAATTTAAAATTATTAATGTGAAAACAACATTTCACATAAATACTATCACGGGAAAAATAACAATTTTATGGTTTAGTTTTAGAGAATTGTGTTGATGAATTTGGGTACAAAATTTTGAGGGTTGCAAATCTGTTATGTTAGTCACGTTGATCAAAATGTCCCCTAACTCCCAAAAATGAAAGTAATAATATTATTTTTTTTATATTAACTTGAACAACTCATCTATGCGGAGAAGAATAACACCTTGTTTTTGGTATTGTAACAAAAATAAGGCTCACAAACAGAAAATAAGATTAAAAATTTATTCTAAATGTTATGTTAGTCACGATGGAATTACCCAAATCTTTAAATTTTAAAGGTTTTAATCATAGGCATCTGACATTGTTGTAATAAATTTTATCATTTGCAAAATGTGAAGAATATTTCCCCGTGAATCCATAACGTGCCAAACTGGTAACCCCGCCACCGACAAAAGTACGCCGGCACATCCGCCAATCGGAGTTTGAAGGAGAAGCTGCTTTGCGTCCAGCGCCGTAATGGCGGAAAGGTTGACTGCGTGACTGAGCGATAACAGTTCGCTTTCCCCGAGAACAGGTTTTCTAGTTGAGCATTCTGAGCGAAAAACACCCGCGCGCGACACATTTGCTTTTCTTTGGACTCAAAAGCCATTAGCGCCTCAGTGATATGCTTTCTTGAATGACCAGCGAGTTTCACCGATTAGATTGTTCCTCCGTTTTGGCTGGTATTCGAAAGATGGATGAACACCAAGCTATCGGAATGATACCGCACCGGGCGGCGCCACGCGTGGCGCAGTGTTCAGTTCCGCACGCCAAGAAATGTTGCTCATCAATTACATTGCCGAACATGGGCCATTTTAATAGCCCAGAAGCCCAGTATATTTTTTTTTCTAACACACACACACACAGGGGCGTTAATGTGCCGAAATCTCCTAAAATTCCAAAAATTTTCTAATTTCTGTTTCGAAAATTTATCCATTTATGATTCTCCAAAAACAGAAATGGAGAAAGAACTCCTCGGAGTTCCTCCCTACTCTTCCTCCTCTCTTCACTGTATCTCACTCTCTCTCTCTTCCTTTTGTCACTTGTCACTTTTAGCATCAAAGTTTTTTTTTTTTTTTTTAATTTGTCGCTTTTCTCCCGGTTTTTGATTAAGTTTACGTTTTATCAGTTTACTCTTTCTGCTATTGCAGTTACAGCACCTATGTGCTGTAACTGAATTGAACAATTGCTATTAGTAATTTTTTTGCAATTGTTTACCAAGAAGTGAAAATCTTTGCTTCAAAGTTTTCAGCAATGGTCCCTAAAATGCATGCCACTTTTTTTTTTTTTTAATATTGTTTACTCTTAGATTTGAATTTTAACATTTTGTCACTAAATACCAAATTTAAGACGATATATATATATATATATATATATATATATATATATATATATATATATATGTGTGTGTGTGTGTGGTGGGATCTTAATTGCATGCTCATTGGGTTACTTGTTTCAACAACAAATTCCAATTGATTTTATTTCCCCGGGCCCTCTCGAATTTTCACAATCCTTTTTAGACAAAAGCATAAAACAGCATGTCCCTCCTCCTGGGCGGTCGCGTGGAGGTGTGTGTGTGTGCTAGAAGAGTTGCAATTATAAGCATAAGAAAATAAATCAACAACGGTATGTTCGAACAATAAGCAATCATACTTGCTTTAATTAAAAATAAAAAAAAAAAGCTACCCTACGTTTCCATGCTGCAAGTTTACATCCAATGAGAAGATACATTAAGCATCATTTTAAAAAAATAAATGAATAATTATTGCAACACTGTCTTTAAGTTCTCCAAATCATAAGTCAAACTATACAGAGTAAGAAAAAAAATTGGGAGGTCACTGTAAACTCCTATCGGGGCAACCTTGCATTCCTCAAAGAAGGCAGTAGTACCTTTCTCTCTGTGGTGTGTGTGTGTGAGAGAGAGAGACTGAGAAAAAAAAAGTAAGGGGCCGTTGACGCATTGTGGAGGGAGGGGGGCTCGTGAAATTATGACAAGGTGATTAAGGGGTAACAAGAACAATAAGTGCGACATCCCACACTTTTTAAAACAAGATGCGTGTATAATATAGCGTGACATGTGACAAGGGGAGGCGGTAAGGGCAAATGAGACTGCTTATGACAAGGGGTGATGGGATCAAATATGAGGAAACAAGAAATCGTGACATCATTTATAGAGAGCCTTTTTTTTTGTCTAGTTGTAGCAAACTCAACATCTTATAAACTTTTTCACCGTTGCCTACCGAGATCATGTTCAAGTGATAACGTGAAAGTAAATTTAAATTCTCCGAACCGAAATATCCCATCCATCCATAGATTTTAACACGGTTGTCAAGGGCAATTTCATATGAGCTCGACTAACCAAAATTGAGGCCCAAGGATCACACTTCTTTTTGGACCCCACCCCCTATTTTATATGTTTAAGTCATGGCAAAATAATGTTCAAATTTTTTGCAGTGTACTTAACTTTGCAGGAAATTCTCAAGAAGTAAGCTTTCTTACTCATGCAAATTCTACTAAATGCCAAAAAATACTAATAAAGTATGAAAATATTTTTTTTCCAAATAATAAATCAATAATTTAAATTATTTCTTTAAAATAAAGGATTTATTTAAAGTTTATGCCTAAGTTTTTTTTTTTTTTTACATTCGAGGCCCTTTGAGACGAGGGAGCTCCAGAGTCAGGCTTTGTTATCCTGTGCGGTAATCAGGCCTTGTGCTTGGGCCAAAACGGCATTCCTAAGTTTCTGTCTCGAATTCCACACACATTCACTCACCCTTCACCCACTGCTCTACCTCTGGTGACTCATCACGCCGATTCCTGGAAAAAGCAAACTATCGGAAAAAATCTTTCTTCGCTATCCCCCTCTCTCTCTCTCTCTCTTCCTTCCTAGGAATCCACTGGTCAATTTCTACAGTAAGAACGGTGTACATGAAAATTTTTCAGTGCGAATGAGAAATACAGTGACATTCCGTTACGATGAACTTCAAGGGACTACAAATTTTGCTCGTTATGACCGGGAATTTCATTGAAATAGAGTTCAAGCTATGTAAAGGAAATTAAATCGAGACTGAAAATTTACTTCGGTGAAATTGATACTCAATTTACGACGGAACAGGATTTCATTAATTAGTAAGTCCAGTAAATTCCCGAGTATCCGCTGAATAGGATGGCATGGTAACTGCGGATAATCCGAAAAATAGGTCAAAACAATACAAGTGTATGCAGACACTTGAAATGCTGAATGACATGAACACTTGAAGTGTATGAACACTTGAACACTTGAAGTGTATGCAGATGCTTGAAAAAAAAAAATGATACAACTGACGATATATGAGGAACTAAAAATTAAATTCATGAACGGCTACTAAAAAATTTTGGCTTCAGAAGTCGATTTCGCAATTGTACCAAGGATTATGGTTCGACTTTTCAATGATTTCTGATAGCCTTATTCCCATCCTCTTATTTAGCAGAACATTGATTCAGTGCTGTAACAACATTGGTAATCACAAAGAGAAATCGGTTCGGTGTATTTTTTAATAAGTTTTACTGTGGTAATATTAATTAACTTCTTATCATGAAATTACAGCTATGAACTGGCCACAGACTTGACCGGGAGATTTCCCGGTGCGCCCTCCCGAACGGCGCCCTTCTACTGTTTTCACAATGTGTTTGCTTTTTTTTTTTAAATGTATACTGAGCTTTCTATGTCCCCCTTATAAAGAAACGCTATCTCATGCCCTCCTAAAGGCGCCCTTTCGTAATCAGGGAAAGCAGTCCATTGCTCTACTGTAACTGTAGTTCATCTTTGCTTCGTAAAGTCACTATCCCTACACTTCCGAGAACAAAAGCAGACCCTCGTTGTTTCTCAGATTCTCCTGGGCGTTTCCTCAATAAAAAAGGGATGTGAGGGTGAAAGTGACAGCACTTATCAATGATCAAGAATACGAGTAGAATGGTGAGATTTATTGACGGTACGGTACTTACGTCTTGTGCTTGGGAGAGTGCTGTTACATGAATCAATGAATCATTTGGGTTAGATTTTAGCATTAGTAAAAAAGTGATTTTAGAGCTTCAGAAAAATTGAATACACTATAAGAACGAATCTTTTCAACGGTAAGTTTCTCATTTTAATTTTCATTTTCTTTGTATTAAGAAAATATTTTCCTAGATGTGTTTTCCTAAATTATAGAATTACAATACATGGATTTATAAATTATGTTGTGTAATGATAGATCTATGAGTTTCAATGTGATGATTTGAAAACTATTACAGTATACTCTCGATTATCTTCGAGCGGGTTATCCACGGGGCGGATTATCTGCGAAGATCTGGTGAAATTAAATTTGTTTTTTTTTTTTTTGTTCCTTACAGAAGAGCGCGGCGTACTTTAGCGAATAAATTGTTGGACGTTATCACAGGTCCTATCCCTTTAATAGATCTTATGTGCTTCAGAACTTAAAATGCAAATAATTCTTAATACTGTACCTATCTTCACTATTTGTATCACGTTTTAAGTACAATACAATCATTTTTTAGCAAAAGACAATAAAGACCATTTTTTTCTTCTTTACCCCCGTTTTAAGCTTTTTTTTTTCGTTGTCCGCGATACATATGCCATCCAATTCCGCGTATAATCGGGAGTATACTGTACTTTAAAAGGTAGTCAGGATCTAGTCAGACCCTGAACTTTTTTTTTTCTTTCTTATCTCTCTCTCTCTTTCTTTAATATAATTGTTTTTTGTAATGAAGACTCTCTCTCGCGCGCGGGCGCACTCAAAAAAATTTCGTAACTTAAGGACAACGATAACATGAAAATGAAAAGAAATGTTTAAAATGATTTTTAAATATATGTACTTTTAAAATATAACACTTTGGACAGCTAGCATTTCTGAAATGAAGTTTTAGACATTAGATCTAGATCCTGATAGACAAATGTGTCTGGGAAAAAGTATTATCCTGAAAGTTTTTTTGTTTTCTTATCCAAGAGAACAAGAAACTTGAAATTTTAATTTTACATGTACGTGCTACTTTACATTTTAATTATAATTTACATTGAACTCGCAAATGTGAAAAAAGGAGGCAAAAGGAAAAGCAAAACGAATGAAAGATTATACAACATGGTCAAGAAATGTGTTCGCTCTTATTCTTTCAATGCGTAAAGTGCGCATTTAAACTAGTTCATGAGTATAATATGTATTCGATGCAGTACAGAGAACTGCATAAAGTCTATAAATATCTTCTCTTACAATCCCTTTAACGCAAGTAAGCTGTGAAAGAGCCTTTTCTAAGATCAAAATCATAAAGACAAGACTTCGTTAAGCTTGAGCAACTCAAACCTGGAATCATTGTTTTCTGATGCAATGTGAAAAAGACATTTTAATAAATATCGACGAAGAAGAAATAACTAGAAGATTATCTGAGAAAAGTTCCGTACTTAAAAGATGTCTTTACTATTAATCATGATTATTTATTTTTTTTAGTCTTGGATACTTTTTTCATACTTTTTATTAGTTATTGAAGTGAACATTAAGAAAAGTGCCAATTTGGATTCTAAAACTTAATTTATTGCCACTTAAAAAGTTAATTTGTTTCATATACTTTAACGACTTATGTGTAATTTGCTATAAAAGTGTTAGTTTATTATTTGGGTATTTTCTATAACTTCGGAATATCAACGTGTCATAGATAGTAATCGCGATATTTGCAAAAGATTGTGTAATGTTAAGGCAAAAACAAAAATCGGAGGAAATGATGAATTTACGTTGATTTTTAAACATTGAATCACGTGTTTCAAAAAATATAAATGAGCATAAATAGAAGAGACAACAGAAGAGCAATATCTGCATGTACCAAGATTAAAATTTTCATATCAGAATGGATTTTTTAGTTTCGCGGACATTACTTCCAGTGTAAATATTAATTTCTGCCCTAACTGATGTTTTCTAATGAAACACGCGTGAAGAGCAAAATCCAATTGAAAGTTCCTATTGTAATATCATGGAATTAAAGGTAAGATTGAAAGTCTTAAAAAATAATAATGAATTTTAAATAAATAAATAATAATTAAAAAAAACACGATTCTGTATTTACGGGGTTTTTTGAAATGTCCGTATTAAATTCTGTGGAGGCTAAATCGGCTCCCTTCGACTCAGCCTTCCCACGCCCTGGTCACTCCGACTTCGATATAAGCGGACGAGACTGTACGTGTGTATGTACATTATTTTTTCATCTATTCAATTCAAATACAACGATACATTTTTCATACAAAGCTGCTATCTTTAAAAGCCGCATGCTACAAGCGTAACTCATTTAAATATAAAGTTGACTCACGTTGTCTTCTTCGATAACACCGAGTCGGCCATTTTTTCTGACCTTTCCGAACCATTTGTTATGTTCCCTCAATCCGTCACAGTTGTCAAACGAGACATTTCTGAATATAATACTTAAACGTATCTAGATTTCTATTACATAATAAATACCTTTTTTCACCGATTCCGATCTATGTATCGTGTCCAGAAACCATTATCGAGCTCATTTGTAACACTGTCCCGTTCGAGCATCTAATAAATTTTCCACAATGTCCTGATTGTTTTGTTGTGGCATTGTACCTGAGATCAATTGTAGATAGATCGTCATAACAGGCTTGCTCCTTCCTTTATGCCTGGCGCCGAATTAAAGAGGATTGAAAATGTCAATAAAAGAACGGAAATGGTTTTCACACAGGGTTGACAAACCTGTAACTGCATTTTTTGGGGACGATTTTGGCTTCTCGTCCGTCTTTGTTCTTGGTCATAATTTCAGACATTAGAGCAATACGTGTAAAGCACGAGAAACGCCGTGTCATTTCGGCTTTCTAAATTAATGACCCGGGATTTGAATTGATGGAATATATTAGGGCAGAGGTTCTCAAAGCTAAGGTCGCCACGTACCCCCAATTTAAAACGCATCAACCTTGAGGACATTCCCCCTCCCCCTTGGTTCGTTCGATTTTTTAATTATTTATAAACTTTTTGCTAGTTATTAAGTTAACTTTGAAAATAAGAAATTCTTTGATAGACTTATAACAACGCTTTTGAGGTTTTGTTAAAAATACATAGCAAATGAAAATGTGCAAACAGTTTTACTATTAATGATTTTTGGACCCTTCTGATTCAAACACCAGGTCCCAGGCCGGCCCCGTGTAATAGTTGGATCCCTGACAAGACTATTTTATCAATCGATATTTTTTTCCTCTTCTGATTTTGATTGTTCCTTTTGATTCTTTGTTGAATGCTTTCGTTCTCATCTACACAGCGGTTCCCAAAATGAGCATCACATCACCCCCGAGGATCCCCTCTGTACCTGTCATTCAAGATGACTTACCATCATAGGAAGGTCCCCGGGAATCCCAAAGTGAGCAGAAGAGGGACAAACCTTATAATCACTACAGATTGTTGCATCAATGATGTATGATTTATATCTGTGAATCTCTTAAGTAATCTAGCAAATTGGGTAGTAAATTGAAGCCTTGGTTCAAATCAGAACTGAAACCAGACTATTGTTTCGGGAAGGGTTTTACCAAAACATTTCTCATGAAATCTATATGATAAATAAAATTTGTTTTCATGTTTTATATTCTATTGCTTTTTGTTACAGTAAATGATGCTTAAGGGGCATTAACATGAGAAATAAAATAATAACATATCTTCCAATGAAGGAAAAAAAATCTGATGTGTACAAAGCATCTTTGCCCCTGTAAACAAGGTGTATTGTTGTGTATAAAATTATGTTTGCAAAAACTACAATAAAGGTAAATACTACAGATAAATCAATTTGTACTGTCACTCAATTTTGATTTGAACCCTAAAAACCCACCCCTTAAATACGGACCTGGTTTAAATATGCTTTTTGAGCTATTTTGAAATGTGAAAGGCTGAAAAAATATATACATAAAGACGAGAACTACTTGGACTCTTTTTCTCCATGTAATTTTAGTGAAACTTAGTTAGTTTGCATTGTATATTCATGTATCTAATAGGAAAAGTTGAGATAAGAAATTTTGCGTTAATTAAAAAAAAAAAAAAAAAAACTTTTTAGCATACTTGCATTACTTAAAAAAAAGTTTGCAAATTTATTAATTTGGAACTGAGCTTTAAAGCTTTACTAGTTAGTTTGCATTAATTAGATTATATATATTTTTTTTCAATAATATGTGAAATTCGAAACACATTTTGGGGAAAACGATTTGTTTAAAAAAAAAAGAGAAAAATTTTCCGTAAAAACCATATGGTTTGAAAAAAAAACATTTGGTTTAAACCACGGTAGAAACCAATGTGGTTCAAATCAAACATCGCTGTAGCGGGTTAAAAACATTTTTCATACCTAAATATTCTCTTTTAGTACCCGGGTGACAATTGTTGCATTTTTTAAATTCACGCTTTTATAATAAATACATCGGATTTCCGCCCATATTCTTCTTTATAATCGAGTTACTAGAAATTTCTAGAACATTCTAGTTACTAGAAAAATCGAAAGTTCAACGTTTCTCCATGGGATATGTCGATGGGCAATTCTTGGGAAATCTTGCTGCTGTGGCTGAAGCGCATCTTTTAATCTCCATGTTTTCCTTTTGGAAACTAATTTGCTCACCTTAACTTTTTCTGCCAATTAATAATTTTTTTAAATTCTTAAATCTCTATTTCTCGAAAAAGACAAAGGGACAAGGACCGATCCGGTAATTTTTCACAAATTCTCTTACTTTTTACTATGCATATGGTTTGCAAATTTTGATCACAAAGAGGACTTCAATTCCGAAACATTTCCAGGGGGGGAGTCATGTCCCCCCTTAAATGGCCACATATAGAGTTTAACACGATTTTGGGGACTTATATTTCGAAAAAAAGTCGCCTTTCTCACAAAAAATTTATACTTTGACCCCTCTTTTTTCAAAAAGGGCCCCCCCCCTCCCCCCATAAACCATAAGATGGATCCGCCCTTGAGTTTTGGTAGCTTGATTGAGCAGTTCTAAATTGCTTTGTAATGTGACAGACAAAAAGTAGCAAATTACGTGGGTGCTTGAAAATTTAGGGATTGAGCTGATTTTCATACCAAACGCTTTATACGCTTGGCTTCTACAATGTTGACTAAAATTCTTTCAATGCTTCTGTGTCCTCTTCAGAAATTGCTAGCTTGTTTTTGTATTATAGTCTGACTCCATACAGACCGATCGACTATCGATCAAAGAAAAAAGCCTGTGCGAAGTGCATTTGTCACAAATTACCGTCCCCACATTCATCTTTTGTCAGATGCCACCAAGACTATAGCAGTTTAAAGGGGCCAACACAGGTGTCCCCTTTGCACAATTCCTCCGGGATACATTGAGTGACAAGTGTCCACTCGCCTTTCCTTGCAAATATTTGCCTTTGATGCTTCTACAAGCTCGGGCACTGGCAATCCGATTCTCCCTGTGCACTCACCCAAAAGTTAAAAGGATTAGAGAATGCTTTAGGAAGGAGAATGGGGCTTCTCGGAACGAAGACGTGTGTTTCTGGAGCCTCCTGAATCAACTAAAATTTGGTTAGAAGTGAATTGTCAAAGGAATGTAGTCTGTTCGCACCTTTTGTGGCATAAAAGGGTGTATCTTGACTCATGACAAGCGCTTGGTCAAGCAAGGCGGAAAGCTGAAGTTTTTTTTCTTCCATTCAGGAGTACCTCGACTTGTTCTGAATTCCAACACCAAAGACTTTGAAAACAATCCTGTAGACAGTGACTGATGTACAAACTCGAAGTGCACACAATAGAGCTTCCATTTAACAAACCATTTAAACGCATTCTTTAATTTCAGATTTTTATTCAAGGACGAACCAGAAATTTGAAGACATTTTTTCTTTGAAATTCTTGGATTTAATGAAACATTTTACTCATTTTATTCGAAAGACTTCGAAAACAATCTTATCATAGATTAGAATGTGTTCCGCAAAACCTTGGAATTTTTTATAGGGGTTCCGCTTTGTTTAACCCTCGTGGGTTCCTTGGGGTCATATGTGACCCCAATACAATTTCTGTTTAATATATCTTGTTAATCAACCATTTGTTTTTAATGGCATTTTGTGGCTTTTATTCTTCTACTTTTCTATTCAAAAGAATGCTATTATTATGTTTTATTTTTCCCGAATTGCATTTTTTGCACACAAGACCCTTGGGGTCACTTCCCCAGAATGCCAAAAAAAGAGGACGTTGCAACTTTGTCCAAGAGAGCTGGACAGAAAATGCATCGAAAAATGTCATAAGCGTTCGAAATTTACTTGCAAAAAATCAGGTTTTTTCAGGTCTGTAACAGTTGTAAATAAATCTACAGTTATTGTAAGTTTTGCTCTAAAATTTTAATTTTTAATGCATAAACTAAATTTTACTTTGATTGTGTCTTTTTATTTTTATTTTTTTAGCATTAAAAAGTGTGTGAACTTAAATAATGCATGTAACATTCATTAATAATAATAAATTAATTAAAGGAAGCATTGGGGTCGTTTATGACCCCAAGGGTCTTGAGTGTAACTGAAATGGGAGGGACCCACGAGGGTTAAGCAAAGCACAAAACCTTAGCAAAATTTAAACTTTTCTCTTGCAAAATAGATCTTTGTAAAAAATTCTCTGTAGTGGCTAGGTGCATATTTGCATATTTAGAATGTTTTCTACTCAACTTAACATACATTGTATTTTCAAAGAGGGGCAATCTCGTTCTTTTTAATGAGTTATTCGCCAGAGGATTGTCCATTTCTTTTACCCGTCTATTAAACTCGTTCATTCAAAAAAAGTTGCAGGAAATTTTTTTACAAGAGTTACTCTTCTCATGTTATTGAAAATATTTCAATGAATTATTAATGTTCCTTTTTTTTTGAGAAAAAGCAACTGATATTGTGTAAAAGCTATAAATTTACCAATAAATTCTTTTATAAAAAATATTTCATTTAGGTTTAAATGTATAAAGCAATTATAATTCATTTCGAACGATATTTCAGTGACAGACTGGTAAGATATCTGTGTTTATGCAAACGTTGTGTGTTTGTTTTCAGCATAGTACAAAATTTGATAATTAAATTTTATTTAATGAAAAAATGTATAGATAAATAACTTTTTTGCCGTCAGAAAGAAATTGCAAAATTAATCTTCAGTAACTAAAAAAATAGTTTATCTAAAGCTCAGCGAGGGCACCGTATTAGTTATTAAAAAAGGTATCATTTAAATAATATGGATTTCCAAATAGATTCCTAAGTATCCGTAGGAAAGCATCGAAACACAATTCTTAATAAAATGGGAGCAAAATGAAACGTTTTTCGGCTATTCTAATACAATCGGTTTTATTTAAAGAGTCGCTTTGTTGAGAATCAGCTGTTTTATTGAATCAAAACTATTTAGAACAAGTGTGACTCATATAAGCGGCGGCCCACTGTAATCCTTATCAAATACTCTCCGGCTACTGAAACAAAAGTTAGTCAAAGCAAGTTAAAAAAAATACTATATTAGTATTGATAGGACCTGATATGGATGTTATAGATTATAGAAAATAAAAAAAAACAGGCCAGTCATTTCGAATTTTTTCAGAAAGGGTATATTATACACTAAAGTTAGAAATGAAAAAAAAAAAAAAAAAAGTTAGTGGCCAGGAAGCC
>JAXGGA010017428.1:0-24375 GCA_038373865.1 Uloborus plumipes | reverse complement strand
TAGTTTTACAGTTTATTACTTTTTCTGTTAGTTTTAAAACCTCTGCTGTAAAAACAACCCTTTCATACCTGCCAACTTGTACGTTTTGGCTGTACAATGTACGTTTTTTTGCCCTATTGTACGATCGTACGGTAAAGGTGTAAAATCGTACGTTTTTTATAGATTTTTCATCAATTCCAATGTTTTTTTTTTTAATATAACTAAATTTCAACTACTAGACTTCTTTAAAATTCATCGTTACATGTGTTAATGCGCGACGGAGAACCTAAACTTCGTCATATTTCAGCACTGAAAGCGTACTTCGCGGAAAACTGGTTCGCGTGTTTGAGACCTCAATCCTTTTGCATCGTGCAAATATTTTAATATTTGAGAAAATTTTAGGTTGCATTCACACATGCTACCTTAGGTTATCATATTTAATTATTTATTTCAATAGATTATAAATTTTTTCCTCCCCATTTTGCATGCTTACATTTTACTCGCGATTCTCATAAAATCTCTTTTGTTTGACATTTTAATCCACAATCTTGTCAGTGTTTTAATATTTTCGATGATTGGAAGTTATTTTGACACATTGCTATCTTAGCTTAACTTATTGCATTTTTGTTTATTTTGATAATTACTAAATAAATTTATTTAAAAGAAGTATATATCGTCGACGAAAAATTGCTTCCTGTGTTAAGATTTCAACCCTTTTGCAACTTGAAAGTATTTTAATATTTTTGACAATTAGAAGTTATTTTAACATGGCTACCGAATACTACTTTACTTTAATACATTTATTTTTTATTATTCATGTTTTTTTTTCTTACTCCAACATATATTCATGCTTATATTCAAAACATACTCCACAGAAAATTGCATAACTGAAATGAATTAATTCAATTGAAAATCTCAAAAAAAGTTAAAATGTTAGTTACAATAAAAGATAACTACTGAAAAGTGAGTGATATAGTTGCAGTAACTTATTTAATGTCTTATTTTCATCAGGAAATAGGTTATTGTCTTAGCACGGTTTCATAGGGAAAATTGTAAGATTTTCTAAGTAGACATTTTGGCAGGTATGCCCTTTATTTTTTATACAGATGTTAGATTAAAAGAACACTTTAATGTCAATTTTTTGTGCATATAATAATGTCAAAATATGTTGTATTTTGCTTAATTTATTTAGTACATTTATCATTTGTTGCTTTAAATGCTCATTTTAACCGAATTAGTACGCTTTTTAAAGCACAATTGGAGGGATGTGCCTTTGCTCAAGCGTGAAAAGCATTTGGAATGGTGTGTACAGTTTTTTTTTCTTTTTTAATGTTCGTGTTTACACTGGGATGTTTGCAATTGTCTTTTTATATTGTTGTTTAATGTTATATGTTAGTCAAGATCAAAATTTATTTATTTTTTATTCTTGTGATATTTTGCTTTGTTTCCGCATTTAGCAAAGCGCTTTTTCTTTGTGAAGTTTTAATCCAATGTTAAAGATGCACAAATATGCAGGTATACTGCAGACACGTGTTTCGGGGCTACAAGGAGCCCCTTTTTCAATGCAAGAAGTGTGAGCTTTAGGATGAAGAATCATCCGATAAAAGCTTTTATCGAATGATTCTTCATCCTATAGCTCACACTTCTTGCATTGAAAAAGGGGCTCCTTGTAGCCCCGAAACACGTTTCTGCAGTATACCTGTATATTTGTGCATCTTTAACGTTGGATTAAAACTTCACATCAATCGCACAAAGGTATTTATTTTTCTTCGCTTTTTCTTTGTTTCTTTATTGAGCTTTTCTTCTTTCTTTCTCTTTTTTGTTCTTATCTTAGAAGTTATTTTCTCCTTAAATTTTCAAATCAAAATGCTCAATATTTGTATTTGTTTGCAATACATGTTAGAAAATCAGTTCTTGTGGAGCATAAAAAAAAATATTTAAAAAAAATACGCCAAAGGAAGATTGCACAGTTTTCAAATCTATTTCAGTTGTAAAAAATAAGAAAATAAAATAAAAATAAACTAAAGTTTTTGCTTAATTTTAGTACGTCAAAAAAAGGACAGATAAATGAAAAATAAGTACTCAAAAGGGGTTATTGTTAGTTATTCATTATTTCGTTCAGCTCCAAGATGTATTAGATTTTTGATGAACAATTCCCCTAAAACTTTACTAGCAAGCATCAGGGTATAAAAGAGTGCATTAATATATTCAACATGAATGTAGTGCATGAATGCAATAAACTTTTGTTTAACAATTCATCGCTATTTGATTATTTATAACTTACAATAGCATTTTATCATTGTTATTTGAGGTGAGCTTTGTAATCACATTTTTGATGTTATCTTAAGATTATAAAAGTGCATTTGAGATCTTAGAATTTCTAAAAACAAGTGTATACATAAATATTTATGTACTTACAGTTTTACTGAAATTTCTGTTCTATGATGCATTTTATGGTTTTGATTGATAAATTAGACAAAATGTATTTGAACACAATATCTAGATTTAGGTATTTTTACTTGATCTGAAATGCGAATCTCGAACTTGAGAAATTTTTCATTTATTTCACTTCTTGCTTTTAAATGTTCTTTAACTTTTAAGCATATATAGTCAGTAAAGTCCATATTATATGCAAATGCATATTTTTGCTCCTTTTGGTTGTTATGCATATAACTGCATTAAAATTTAAAATTTTCGAAATAAATACGTATTGATGCGTTTTTGACTCAGTTTTAGAAATTTTTCATAAAAGATTAGAAACAATCGCTTTTTTTTCACAAAGAACAAAAAAATTGCGAGATTTAAAGTTTTCCCCCCCTGCTTGCCTTTTTGTGCCTACTATCAATGTGCATGCAATTTCTGTGCACATTATCCGCAAAATTAAAATTTAATGCCAAAAATATATAAAAAATTTAGGAATAGAATAGGCCATTGGTGTTTTCATTCAGATGTGAAAACCTTTATTTCTGTGAGAAAAAAAAATTCTAGTATACTTTTTAATTTATAGTGCATATCTTGCATGCACATTTTTGTGATTTTATTGTGCATATAATTTGGGCTCTAATAATCAGTTTAATTTAATAGTATGTATATGTTTGCTTTTTAAGTTTGGCATTATTTATTTAAAGTAAACAGTTACATTTGAAGTGGATATTGTCAGTGGATCTCTATTTTCTTTTTTGTAAGTTATGTCGTTTTGTCCGTTAAAAAATATTCTTAACATAATTCAAGTATTAAAACTTTCATGTTACACATGCTCCTATGTGTCATTATGCTAAGATGACTGATTATTTTATGTTAATATTATTGAACTTTTCCATTTGTTGTAACAACAAGCTAAGAGGTAGGTAATAAAACAAGAAATCTTCATGTTTTAAAATTTTTTTAAAAACCATACGGGAAGGTGATAAAACGATAAATCTTCATGTTTAAAAGTTTTTTTGAAACCAAAGGGAAAAAATAAAGGAAAAAGATATTCACATTATTCATTTAAATTGTCAAAAATAAATATAATTGTAATGTAGGCAGTGTCATGAAGTACTTTTGAAAAATATTGATTATCTGGACATATCAAAGGAAGTACTTAAATGTTATTTTCTTGTTTCCTTCCATTTTTGTGCTAAGATCATATGTAAAGAACTAGTTTTGGTTTTTTAACTTTGTACGTATTTCACTAATTTTGACTTATTTCCATGTCATATAATGTGATTGTAAATAGTTAATCCAGAGTAAAATATATTTTTTAGAAGTTTTTGTTATATATATTACTGGTATGTTAAAAATGTACTTTTTTTAGATCTTAAAAATGTAATCTCTATTTTATATTGCTCAAGAGATAATTTTTCACACAAGTTACGCATAAAAAACATTTTCATGAAATTATTGGAAAAAATGACAAAATATTGCATATCTTGCACTAAATGTTTTAATTTCGAAATCTATATTATTATTCTCAACTGCAAGACGTATTAAACTTTTTCTTCGTGTAACTTGGGCAGGGATTCAAGTGAAACAGGCAATCGCAAATTACAATCGCGACTGGAAATGAATTACATTAGAACGTTTCTTGATAAAAACATCGTGACGTCAGCGTGACGTTTGCCTATGCAAAACGAGCTAGATAAAACGTCACAGCCTACTTAGCGAATAAGAGGAGATCGCTGAGTGCTTGTGAGCTCTTATTGGCTCCACCCGTAGTGACGTCATGCCAATTTAAGTTGATGATAATGTAATTCACTTCCAGTAGCGATTGCAATTCGAAGCGATCGCAGTGCTGTTTCACTTGAATCCCTGCCTAAGTCTTCAAAGTAAGCCATAGAGGTTTATTTATTGAATTTCGAACTTCCTCACCAATGTGTATTCATAAAAGAGATTAAAATATTTTTAGAAGGAAATGTGTGGACTTTTTTCGAAGTATAAATCACTACAATTTTGTCATATTCTTTACACAACTTATTACCTGTTCAATCCTCAGTGACTGTCCAATTTTAGTGTCGAAAGCAGTAAGGCTTATATGAATGAACATTTTGTCCAACATGTATTGTTTTTAATGATCAAGGTGTATTATTTTCAATGATTGACTCTACACTTGCAGGGAATTTACTTTTACGACGTACATTCATTTTTGATGAGAATATTCTTTTAAATAGACATGGCGTAAAGTTTGGCCAACCTGGTGACAAAACTTGAATGTTTCCAGACAAGTCTAGCACCTTCTTAGAACATCATGTTTTTTAATAAAAATTGCATACAAGTTATTTTTTATCAAAATAATTAATTGCATAAGTAATTTTAATGAAGAACTAAACTTTACCACATTATATAAACTGCGTCAATGGAACATTTTTCAGTTTTGATCATAAAAAATAATTATTAAAAGATTTTTTTTTAAATTTGATTTTTTGGGTAAAAATATTGATCTTTGTTTTGCTCTTGATATTCCAAGCAAAGACAAAACACGTTGAACAGTTTTTATTTATATATACTGTCGTCCCCGCTTAATCGGGTAACGGATAAACGAATACCCCGCTTGAATAAAACCGTCCGGAACCGAACATTTCCCCATAGACACAATGTTAAATATCCCCGCTTAATAGAATAATTTCCCCGGATAATCGAATAATATTTGTCAGCTTTTGCAAAAATTTTTGCTAAGAAAAATGTCGAATAAAATAAAAGTGCTCCTACAAGACCTTGGGCAAGCAAACCACTACTGTGGACTATTTCAGAAAATAAAAGTGAAAGGCGGAAAAACAAATTTTTTGCAACACAAGCTATATGTTACTTTCTTATGATTTTCATATGACCGTACAATATTTATACTCAATTATTATAATATTTTGTTGTTTACTTTGCTTATTTCCAAATCTTTTTACCAATAACATTAATTATTTCCTTTATATAGCTATTTCTTTGTTATTATTACGTTTTGAGACAAAAGTTGTCAAATGGAAAGATAAAAAAATGTTCCCCGCTTAATCAAATACCCCACTTAATCGAATAAAATTTCTTGGAACCGACAGTTTTTGTTTAAGCGGGACCGACAGTATATATTTTTAGAGTTGTTCCGATTCGCGCCGCTTATAGGAGTGAATTGGAACATATGTTAATTTATTTCTTTTCTTTTAAGTTTAGCCTATAAAAGGTCAAACAAAAACAAGTAATATTGATGGAGGAGAAGCAGAACAGATAGTTGCTGTAAAAGGTTTGTTATGCCTGTAAAGGTATGCTTTTTCAAAAGTTGAAAATAATTTTGCACGTCTGAAAGATTTAAATTACTTTAAAGCAATTGAGAAAAAAAGATTCAATATAAATTAGATTCTCACTCATGTCTTCCACAAAAATGATCGTGTTCTTAAAAGGAGTAGTTGTGGCTTAGCTTAAGTTTTATCATAATATTTTCTGGAGGGGGGGGGGGGGCGCTGCTTCTTTTATTTCTCGAAATTTGGTTTTGGAGAACCTCTTGTAAAATATCCCACATATTCGTCATTGTCAGTTCACAGAACTTATGTACATAAAGTCTGTACTTTTCCCCGTGCAATTTAAGTACAACGAAGTCTCTTGATGTATAAATTATATGTATATGTTAATGATATAACATAATATTATGCTAGGTATATTAATATTATACATCGATGCTGGTAACCCTAGCTCCACCGCAACAGCGCATTGGTTTTATTCTTAAAAATTCAACAAATATATGGACTTTGTGATTGGTAAAAAATAGGTTTCACGTAGAAAAACAATTTTTTATCACCGAAAATTAATTATTACAAAACCTTTCCATTTCGGCATCTTCCCCGTACCGTTGGGGAAGATGCCGCCAATGCAATTTCAGTAGGGGGAAGAGAATCTGTATATGATGTTTTTACGTCAAGTGCTGTATACAATTTATTTCATCGAATCACATTTTTTTCGACGGTTCATTGTTTTCTCTAAGGCTTGTCGAAAAGCAACGGCATCTTCCCCAAACGAAAGTACGGCGCCTTAGACTAAGGAATTTTACACTATTTCGGCTACCCATCAGAGCGGTAAAAATGATAAAACACTATAAAAACACCCCTTAAACCTGCGGTAAATCAAAACCAATTTATGTAAACTCTCAATGTACATGCTCCTTCATTCTAACTGTCTGACTATACTAGAAAGCAACTTGACTTGACACTATACTTCGCAGCAGTTTAACTTGGCAGTGACATCACTACGGGCGGAGCCAATAAGAGCTCACAAGCAGTCAGCGGTCTCCTCTAATTCGCCAAGTAGGCTGTGACGTTTTATCTAGCTCGTTTTTCATAGGCTAATGTCACGCTATTGACTCCGCCCGTAAACTGCTGCGAAGTATAAACGTCACTACGGGCGGAGCCAGCGATCTAGAGTCAGCGATCTCCTCTAATTCGCCAAGTAGGCTGTGACGTTTTATCTAGCTCGTTTTTCATAGGCTAACGTCACGCGAACGTCACGATGTTGTTGTTAAGAAACGTTGCAGTGTAGTATAGCTGTTTTTGTTGATGCTTGAGTGAAAAACATTATAAGGCATCTTCCCCAGTACGGCGTCTTCCCCCAAATCATCTTATATACATTCGAGTTTTTTTGATAGAAAAATGCAATTGCTACTATCGAAGTTTAATTTGCATTTGAGGAAGAACTGCCATTAATAATAACACAAGATGTACATTTCTAGCTGGGGTGATAGGGTTCGGGATAAAAAGGGGAACGGTCGGAAGAAAGCCTGAAATTCTGGAATCAAAATTTTCTCTTCTTTTTTTTCTCGGTTTTTTACCGGAGAGATTTTTTTTTAACTTGTGGAAACATTGAAAATTTCGAAACTTCTTGCACAAGAAAGAAAAAAATGTTCAGAAAATTATAATATTTACATTCTTCCGTTTTTTTTCTTTGAATATTTTTTTTTATTTAGTATCCTCATGAAAACCCTAATTTAATTTTACATGCTACGTTTGTCACTAAAGATATAAATGTTTACACAGGACAGAATTAATCACTAAGATCTGTAGTGGAAATGTTTAAGTTAAAATTTCAAAACCATTTTCTTTTAATATGTACATCTGCATGTGTTCATACAATTTATGTAATTGCATGTGAAACTTTTATGGAGAAAGAAAAACGACTAGTTTGAAATCTCACAATTTAACAAAAAAAAAAAAAAAGAAAGAAAGAAAGAGGAAGAAATCTATGAACGCACAATTTTCTGTCAAAAAATTGGTTTATCAATACATAAAAATCACACTACTCAAAATTAAGTGCGGGATGGTGATTGAAGTGATTACTTTTGCGTTGCGAACCTAGAAATCTTCGGACAGTTAGAAAACAGAAAGGCTTTTTAAAGTTTTATGCATATTTCTAAGAAAGAAAAATAATGTAAACTGCATTTATTTTAAAATATTTAGCTCTTTTTAAGTTTTGTAATAAAACGACTATATTTTAATTAATAAAAAATCAATTTTTTTCCCCAGGAAAATCGGAAGAAAAACTGTTTTGCATGGTTTAAAATTTTCTATAAATTTTTCATCTCTAGTGTGTGAACGCTATTTCGATACTTGTTTTCTAGAAAATAAATTTCCTTTTCACATTAACTTGAACGCGACTGAGGATTCAATAAATTGGCGTTCTGTCATTGGAAAAGTAACGAATTCACCAATGAGGTGCACTGTAAAAAAATGAATGTTGTTTTTACAGTACAATGCAGCTAATTTTATAGTAATAAACTGTAAAATTGTTAATTTTACAGTAACAAACTGTAAAATTGCTAATTTTACAGTAATAAACTGTAAACGTGCTAATTTTACAGTTTATTACCGTGCATTTTACAGTTTTAAACTGGAACCTCTGCTGCCAGTATTATACTGTTGTTTTTACAGTATAATGCAGCT
Organism: Uloborus plumipes; assembly: GCA_038373865.1. Taxonomy (NCBI): domain Eukaryota; kingdom Metazoa; phylum Arthropoda; class Arachnida; order Araneae; family Uloboridae; genus Uloborus; species Uloborus plumipes. Next base: position 16,009 of record JAXGGA010017428.1, on the reverse strand, counting down.
AAATTTTACGGCCATAAACTGAAAAATTGCTTTACAGTAAGAAACTGTAAAATTGCTAGTTTTGCAGTGTATTACTGTGCATTTTGCAGTTTTAAATTGGAACCTCGGCTGCCAATATTATACTGCAAAAGCAACAGTTCATTCGTAGCGCATTCAAAAGATTTGAATCGTTATTATTGTGAACCCAAACTCAAGTGCTCTTCTTTTGGGGTTGGCTATTGTGAAGCTTTTAGCTTTTGTATAAATTCCATTCATGAGTCATGGCTTTATGAAATTTTTTTATAGAATAAAAAATATTGCTATACAAACTCGGCAGTCGTGAATCATTCTTACGAGTGGAAACAGCTGCATTTTAGTAATCGATAAATGCTACGAAGTAGTATTAAGTTGATGGATACTCTGAAGACTCATTGGGGGTAACCCTTTCGAGGAACATGGAACATTTGTGTCCCGTGTACAACTAAAAAATTATATTTTTCTCGCTTTGTTGAGACATTAGAATCTTAATACTGTCGGCTCCGCTTAAACGAATATCGTCAGTTTCAAGAAATATTATTCGATTAAGCGGGGTATTTGATTAAGCAGGGAAATTTTCTTTACCTTTTTAAGTTGACAACATTTTTGCCTTAAAACGTAATAATAATAAATCAACAACTATATACAAGAAGTAATGTTGTGTAAGCCAATTAATCAACAAAATATAGTACAATAATTAAGTATAATTATTTTAAGTACGCATGAAAAATTTATAACAAGAAGTTCTGTCAAGAACTAAACGAGCCTACTTTCCCGTACATCGACATCGGCATTCTAGCATCTGATCATTATTCTCTTGATTATCTAAGACTAAAAATTATGTCAAACATACCTTTTTAGCACTTGAAGCTGATTTCTAAAAGCAAAATATACCCCTCTCATCAGATGAAATAGACACATAAAAAGTAAATAAATGAATAAATAAAGTTTTGTCGCACCTTTTAAAAAATGTAACTGTTACAGTTCTTCTGTAGAAAAATTCCTCAATTGTTTTCAAAAAAAAATTAAAAGTACAAAGTACATCAAAACACATTTTATCAAAGAAAGAAAAAAAAAAAAGAAAAAAAAACTCGTCCGTTGATAAAATGTCTCGAATTTCACTTTTAATCCGTTGCCAGTTGTTAAATATAAATAAAGAATAAAATGCCCTCGTGAATGAAACATTTTTGTTACAAAAAAAATCGTCTGCCAAAATAATAATAATAATAATAATAATAAATTCAATAAAACAAATGAATAAATAAACAAAAAATCGTCTGCACAGTCAGTCATTTTTTTCGGACTGTTTACTCAAAAGTTATTAGGGGTGACAGCTTGCTTGAGCGGTTCAATGTTGAACGAAAAATTGTTCAAATCGGTAAATGTAAATACGGGAATGAAGTATCCTTGAAAAGTTCTTTCCAACAAAAAAAAGTTTGTTCAAATCGGACTGTTCATTAAAAAGTTAGTATCGCGGGACCGGTTGTTTGAACGGCTCAAATTTGAACCAAAAATTGTTCAAATCAAAAAATCAAATATAGGAATGAGCTGTACTCGCCGAGATCTTTCCAACAAAAAAAAGTTCGTCCAAATCGGAATGTTCATTCAAAAGTTATTAGGGGGGGACAGACAGACCGACAGACCGACCGACAGACAGACACACAAATTCCCCATCTCAATACCCTACTTTCAAATTTTTAATTTTTCGATATTCATTTTACCTCTTTATTTTTTTAACTTGGCGATATTTTTTGGACTTGGCGATATTTTTTTTCACTTGGCGATATTTTTTGAACTTGGCGATATTTTTTAGATGCATTAAGCTACTTTTAATACTTTTTTCGTCTTTCTTTTATTTTTAACGGGAAAGTAGGCTAAAAAAGTAACTTTTAACTTTTATTTTGAAATCTTTGTTTTGACACCTGTTTTCACTACATTACTTTTGAAAAGTCCATAATAGTGAATTGTTTGCTCAAACTGTTTTGGGAACACTTCTCTTTTTCTTCCCACCTCGTCTAACCGCGTTTTATTTAATGTACAAATTCGTTATCGTCTGCAAAGTTTATTTGTCTTATTTAATTTAATTATCATCTGTGCTATTTTTTCCCCTTGATATTGGCAACACACAAAATAAAATAGAACTAGCTGCCAGGGCAGCTAGATTAGCTTCCTGCGGCATGTTGATGCATAACGTCTCCCCTCTCTAACTTTTACCTCATTCTGAAGTTATATTATTTGATATAATTTAATGTTCATTCGATTTCAAGACATACCACGCACGTGGCCCGGCGTTGCACGGGCACTTCGTGCCTTGAAAGTAGTGAGAAAAATTTCAAGAAAGTACTCCCGCCAAGGCGGCTCGCTAATAGGCGCTTCACGCCTTTACTTTTTTCCTATATAAAAAATCATTCGAATTATTGAGATGCTTCGCGCTTTCAAGATGGTGAGGAGAGTTTCAGTAAGTTCAGCTCGCTCAAAGAAAAAAAGCAGACATAGACACTCAGTTTTTAATATAAGTAGATGGCTTTTCAACAAATGAATGTTTCAAAATATTACAAGTAGCTAGCGATAAAAATTCTACGTAAGTGGCCCGCTTATGAGTTTCGTGTTTGATTTAGTTAAGCCTTCATTCAAAATTCTCATTATCATTGTTATCACTGTTTCATAGCAACGACGGTTTGCAAGAATGGATTTCATATTTAATCATTTATTAGGCTTAATCGCTTTAAACTTGACTACTTATTAATTGATATCTTCGCTAATTAAAATCGTATAATTATATAGATTGAAACTAATGAAGCCTGAAAAATTACCTATCTATCGGTACCTGGTTCGACTTTCAGTTCATTGGCGTTCAGGAGAAAGAAGCGTGACATAGATAGAAAGAAAGATAGAAAGAAAGAAAGATAGTTAGAAAGATACTCAGTTTTTAATATAAGTAGATAGTGGAAATGTGTGTTTTGCTGGGTTATGAATGTATTTTTATTCGCCTGTTTTTGGTAGAAAATGTTATTACACAGTTTTACGTAAGTAATTGTTCTTAGTTTATTCAGGGTGGCCACAGACCTGGAAAACAGGGAAAACCTGGAATTATCAGGGATTTTGAAAATTCTGGAATAATCAGGGAATTTTGGGAACAAATCAGGGAAAATAAAATCAGAACTTCAGTCCGTAATTTTTCAACACTAAAGTATTGAAAACGATTACATCTTTGATAATCTAAGGACATCTCAGACACTTACTAGAAAAATTTCCAAAGCCGTTGTTTTTTTAAATATAGAGAGTTAAAGGGAATGGGAGGTTTGGGATTTCTTCCTTGGAATAATTTGAGAAATGTTGAAGCCTGAAAAATTCAGGCTGTTTTTAGTGATGTAACACTAGTGGTTGGAGGAGTGGCTTTTTTTTTTTTTTTGATAAAATTACAAAACTACAGTCTTAAAAAGGCAAAATTTAAGCAATCTTTGGTGAACTTAGGAGAAGGGTTTCGACTGTTGTAATCCAAATAAAAAAAATTTACTCCAAAGCATTAAAAGCTAAATTTTAGGCTACTTTTGAAAACCTTAAAAAGAGGGACTCCGGAGACTTTCTGCCAAGAAATGTTTGAAACTAAAAATGGGAGGAGGGGGGGGGTGTAAGACTTTTAGTAGTTGGTGATCTAAATGTATAGAAGGGAAGGGTGCTTAGTAGGGATGCACCGATTAATCGGCAGTACCTATGAATCGACCACTTTGCCGATTATTAATAATTGGTAAAATCTTGCCGATTAATCGGCGAATTTTTTAAATTTTTTTTCATATTATCTTTTAAAGTATACCTTCACCCAAGAAACTATGATAAATTGTTTTAACTAAACAGTGAATAAATGTAACTTTCTGAAATCTCTTACTATAAACATACTAGTCTGAAAGTTTGTGTACAGAGTAAAAACTCACAAACAACAAATGTTGACGTAATAGCGCAGTAATCAGATTCATCGAGTGTGTGGAGTTATTGTAAGCGAGATTGGATAGCTAGGGATGGCCTGCATCTGAGTTCTACAGGTGTGTAAAATGGTTAGTGGTTTGGTTTTGGAGTATTCGAGTCAAAAAACTAAGTTTGTGAAAGGGGGGCAGGGTTCAACGGAGAATGTTGCAAAAATATGCAAACTATTCGGGTTTTAATTTTGGAATGGTAATAAGGAGGAAAATAAGAGTAGTCATTTCAACAATTTTGATTTCAAGAAATCGTAAGGTGGTTGAATAAAAACAAGTTGAGCATGCTTAAGGTATTTTTTATTACCAATGCTCGCAGTATTAGGAAACAAGATGGAAGAATTAAAAAGCATAATCACAAATGAGAATTTGGATGTAATTGGGAGTTACCGAGACATGGGCTACCAAAAATGATGATGATTTATTGTGTATTGTCCTGGGTATTATTTGTTTAGACAAGATAGAGTAGGGTAAAAGAGGTGGGTGGGGTTTTATTTTATTGTTAGAGATACTTTAAACACTTGCAATGAATTGGCACTAAATAACACAAACTAAGTGATATGTGACATGGTTTGGCTAGAATTGATGAGCGGTAAGGGTTAAAAAAATACGGTGGGTAACAATTACTTTGTAAGTTTTAGGCCACCTAGTCTAAGGCCAGGGTCAAGATGAACAGATGTACTCGTATTAATTAGAGACATGTCCGAGTAAGGGACCGGTAATTATAATGGGGGATTTCATTTGTCCGGGCATTGGATTGGAATAAATTCTTACCCCAATAATAGTAGAGAAGAGGAATTTCTAAAAGGTTAATTGTGACTGTGTTTGTTTTTTTTTTAGATCAAGTTGGTTTCCTTCTGAGGGAACACGGCAAGGATACTGTTTTGGATCTCGGTTTTGCTCTTGCAATGTTGAAGGTTCTGTACCAGGCATTATGTGTAGGGAGAGCATATTGGGGATAGTGACCACAACAGCATTAGGTTTGGGATTAAGTTTGATATGCACAAAGACAAAAATTTTAGGTTTGTACCTAATTTCAGAAATACTGATTTTGTCGCACTCAGGCAGAGTTTGAAAGCGGTTTTTTCATCAGGTTTGGACAATAGCGATGTAAATTTGCAGTGGACAGAGTTTAAGGAAAAACTAGCAAAAACAGTTGGAGATTTTGTTCCTTTTAGGAGAAAAGGGGTAAACACAAAAATTTGGCCCATGTGGTTCACTAGGGAAACTAAGGATGCTCTAAACCGTAAGCAAGCTGCTTTTCGTCGATTAAAAGAAACTGGTCACAGCGCAGACAGGCTACAGTATTGTGAGGCTAGGCGTAGTTTTAAGTATTTGGTACGGTTTCAGAAAAGAGAATTGGAGCAAAAGCTGGCAGATAATATTGACAGGAATCCAAAGGAGTTTTTTGCATACGCAAATTCTGGGAAAGTTCGAAATAGTCAAATTGGGCCACTAGTAGATGAGCATGGAAATTTAATTCAGAATGATGGTGATATAGCAAATGTTCTAAATGACTTTTTTTCCAGTGTTTTTAACGATAACTGTATCTCAACAGTTGACAGAAGCAAGACACAAGCTACTACACAGCTTGAGGACTTTGTATTTTCCAGGGAGGACGTTTTACTTTATTTGAAAAAAATTAAAACCACAAAAGCTCCGGGACCAGATAATATTTATCCAAAAATTCTAGTAGAATGTGCAGAGGAATTAGTTGACGCTATAGTTAATATATTCAATGCTTCGTATTAACTCAGGGATAGTGCCAGAGGACTGGAAACTAGCTAACATTACACCACTCTTCAAGAAAGGGTCTAGAGGTAATGCAGGAAATTATAGGCCTGTGAGTCTGACTTCAGTGGTATGTAAAATTTTTGAAACATTAATCAAAATTAAGATTATGAATTTCTTAGAAAATAATGGGCTGTTGAGTAGTTTGCAGTATGGTTTCAGAAAAGGTAAATCGTGTGCTACTAATTTATTACATTTCTACGACAAGGTTACCTTGGCTTTAGATAGCAAAAAATGCGTAGATGTTGTTTACATAGATTTTCAAAAAGCTTTCGATAAGGTACCGCATGTAGCACTACTCAGTAAATTAGCTGGTATAGGGGTAGGAGGTAAAATTCTAGTTTGGGTTAGGAATTGGCTGACAGGAAGGAAACAAAGAGTAGTTGTTAGGGGTAACTATTCTAAATGGAGTGAGGTTTTAAGTGGGGTTCCCCAAGGATCAGTTTTAGGTCCCCTTTTGTTTATTATTTTTATGAATGACATTCATGAATATGTTTCTGGAAACATGAATTGTTTTGCCGATGATGTCAAACTTATGGGGGTTATAGAAAATGACGAACAAATAAATCAGCTGCAACAGGATTTGGATCATATTACTAAATGGGCAGACAAGTGGGGTATGGCAGTTAATGTTGGGAAATGTCAAGTGCTGCATTTCGGTCATGGAAATAAGCATACAAGCTATTATTTACAGGGTTCAGTCATTAGTAGGGCAGATAATGTTATGGATCTAGGTGTCTTAATAAATCAGGATTTCAAGTCTAGTCAACAGTGCAGCATAGCTAGTAACAAAGCCAATAGGATGCTTGGGTTTATTAATAGATCTATTTCAAACAAATCTAAGAAGGTTCTTCTGCCTCTATATAGAAGTTTGGTAAGACCTCATTTGGAGTATGCTGTTCAGTTTTGGTCTCCTTATCTGAAGAAAGACATTAATTTATTGGAAAGGGTACAAAGAAGGGCTACAAGGTTAGTAAATGGGTTTTCTAATTTAGACTATGATTCCAGACTTAGAATGCTTAATATGTATAGTCTTGAGCGAAGGAGAGCCAGAGGGGACATGATACAGTTATTTAAATTTATTAAAATGAATGATGTTACGGGGTTAGATTTTCGCACGGAAAGCAGGACAAGGAGTCATTGTTTTAAGCTGTTTAAATCTCAGGCTAATCTTGAAATTCGAAAAAATTACTATTTTAGCAGGGTAGTGGGAACTTGGAACAGCTTACCGGAAGAGGCGGTAAAGAGCAATGGAGTAGATGGCTTTAAGAGGGCCATTGATCTTCATTGGGGTCTTTAATTTGACTAGGACCAGCCAAGTTGGGCCCAGAGCCTGCTGTTGGTCGCCACATTTGTATTTGTATTTGTATTTGTAAAAACAAACGTAAAACTGATTGGAATATTAAAAGATAACCCTCTGCAAATTCCTGAAATTTTAAGTTGGAATTCAAAAACATGAATATTTATTTCATTTATAATCACTCAAATTTTGCTGATCAACCGGTGGAAAAGATGTTTTAAATAAAATAAATTAACGATGTTTGAACACAATACAGTAACACCTCGTTACGACGCGCCTCGTTATATCGCTCATTCGGATATATCGCGCTTTTAATTTGTCTCCCGAATTATTATACATATTTTTTCTAAAAATGCTTCTTTACATTTGATATCATAGAAAAAGTTTTATTTCTGAGGAAAGTATTTTCTTCTTTTTCAAACAATGACTAGACCTGGTAAGTTTTCTCTACATCTGATTTCGTTAGTTTAAGCTGCAACTTTCGTTTAGTATTCCTCTATAAAGCAATAGAAATATTAAAAATTATTTTTATTACTATTTATTTTAAAAGGACAGTTAATCAGCAAATTTTCTTCCATTTTTACTAAAAAGATTGTCCTACTATGATTATAAACTAATATTTTTAAGGAACGCATGCCATTACTTTGTACGTTAACTTGAATCATTACTTTTTTACGACCTCAGTTATATCGCGTTTTCGGATAGATCGCGCTTTTTCTGTTGTCTCCGAACAAGCGCGATATAACGAGGGGTTACTGTATTACGATGGATAAATTTATAAACAAGAAATAAATAATTTTCTGCAAACACAAGAATTACACGTTTTACGAAAGTGTAGTGAGTAAAAACAAAACAAATAATTCAAAGAATGAAATACAAAATAATAATAATAAGTTGCCTCTCAGTTAATATAAAATGATTTAATAATTTAATATTCCTATTCTGAATAAATCTAAACTTATAGACAATGTTACAACATTTTTCATGTCTCGATATTTTACTCTTTAGCTTATTGCTTTTAAATAACCTCTAATTTCCAAAGAATAAAATAAAAAGAAACTAGCTGTCGTGGCCGTTACGAAACTTTCTTCTATATCTATCTTATGAATTCCGGTTACAAAATAAAATACGTACTCGCCCGAGTAATTGGAGACAGTTACAATTTCCCAATTATCGTAATAACCCTGCAAATTCAGAATCAACGAGCGAAATTGGAAATCATTGCAAAAGCCTTGTTTAGATAAATTGCAAACATTTTATTTGTTAGTAAAAAGAAATTGGCAACAGTTAAAAATTTCAAATCATTGAAAGTTTTCAGCTGTTTTGATAATTAAATAGCGTGAAAGCGATTTTTTAATGAATTAATTTTTCGCATTGTTGACTAAGCGCAAAGATCACCCCATCCTCCCCCTGAGGAGATTGGCGACAAAATTTAATCGATGCTTGCTTCCATATTGAGTTAGTGTTATTCCAAATTTCATTCAAATCGCAGCAATATTTCCCGAGATACAGTAGGTGCAATGACAAAATAAGCACTTTTGATTGCTCCACCCCCCTTTGAGATATTGACACACAAATTGAATCAGCACCTGTACTCAATAGGGTCTACCTATGGACCAATTTTCGTTTGATTCCGCCGGTTACTTCCTGAGATATAGCAGTCACCCCCGCGCAGAACACGTGCGATTGCTCCACCCCCCTTGGAGATATTGACAAACAAATTGAATCAGCACCTGTACTCAGTAGGGTCTACCTATGGACCAATTTTCGTTTGATTCCGCCGGTTACTTCCTGAGATATAGCAATCACCCCCGCGCAGAACACGTGCGATTGCTCCACCCCCCTTGGAGATATTGACAAACAAATTGAATCAGCACCTGTACTCAGTAGGGTCTACCTATGGACCAATTTTCGTTTGATTCCGCCGGTTACTTCCTGAGATATAGCACTCACTCCCGCGCAGAACACGTGCGATTGCTCCACCCCCCTTGGAGGAATTCGCTAAACAAAGTCAGGTGCACCAGTTCACATGGTGGTACATATGTGCAAAAATTTTTGTTCGATTTCATGCAGTAGTTTTTGCTCTAGCGCGGCCACAAAAACTGGTCACACACATACAGACTCACACACAGACAGACACACACACACACACACAGACAGACATTTTCCAAAAATGGTCGAAATGGACTCAGCGCACCTCAAAACGTGCAAATCCGTCAAAATTCGACATTCGAAAATTTTCACGAAACCAATACTTTCTTCTATATATTAGATATAGAAGAAAGTAAAAAGACAAAATAATTAAATGGCTACTTATAGTTGAAAAATAAATTTAAATTAAGAACACCCCTAAATTAAAGTGCTCATCACAGCTCCCCCCCCCCATTTGTTTTAATAACTATTGTGTCTAGTGTGTTAATATAATTTTATTTAAAAAAAATATTTAAAAAATTTCAAAGGAAGTTGATAAAATTTTAAAATTATTTAACATGGAAAATTGGAGAAAAACAAATCTTTTGTCAAAAACAAATAAGTAACCCTTTCTAAAAATCGGAATTGTACACTGCTCGACATTGAAAATGCAACACCAAGAAGGAGTGGTCAGAAATTCATGCAAATTTTACCGTAGACGCACGTCACTGAGTTATGCAAATGATATGAAATGCGCAGCTCTCCGACGCACGTGAAGTAAGATATAAGAGAATGAAGTTGAAAAGTGGGCTATGTTCATGTTGGTTTTTCTGCCAGACTAATTATCGGAGAAATTTGGTTTTTGTCTCGAAGGATACGTGTGATAGGAGGAAATGCCACGCCGTCCTCAACGAAGACACTTCCAGCATATAGACGACTTTACAAGGGGTATGGTGATCGGACTGAGAAGGGGAGGTTGGTCCATACGTCAAATTGCAGCTGATACCCACATGGATGCAAGCACTGTGCATCGGCTGTGTCGGAGATGGTTGGAAAGAGGAAATGTAGCCACATTGAGGGGTGCAGGTGCAGCCAGAGTGACGTCAGACCGCTTGGATCGACGGATTCACCGACAAGCTGTGGCGGACCCGCAAGTCACTTGTACGTCGATTCTGCAGCACGTGCAAGGTACCCTGGATGTTCCTGTGTCGACCAGAACCATTTCCCGTCGACTGGTTGCACGTGGCCTGCAATCACGGCGCCCGCTAAGAAGACTGCCATTGACCTCACAGCACAGACTCCAACGTTTGGAATGGTGCCGGACCAGAGCGACGTGGATGGCAGAATGGCAAACCGTAGTGTTCTCAGATGAATTCCGCTTCTGTTTGTCCAGCGATAGTCATCGCATACGTGTGTGGCGTCGACGTGGAGAAAGATCGAATACGGCAGTAACTGTGGAACGCCCCACAGCGCGACAACGTGGCATAATGGTTTGGGGCGCTATTGCATACAATTCCGTATCACCTCTAGTTCGTATTCGGGGCACTATGACGGCCCAACGATATGTAGATAATGTACTGCGGCCGGTGGCAATCCCCTACCTTTAGGGTCTGCCAAATGCAATTTTTCAACAGGATAACGCCCGGCCTCACAGTGCTCGAATCAGCCAACATGCTCTACGAGGTGTACAGATGCTTTCCTGGCCACCATACTCTCCTGACTTGTCACCAATCGAACATGTGTGGGACGTGATTGGACGCCGTTTGCAGAACCTGTCACTGCCTCGTTCAGAGGACGAACTGTGGCAAATGGTTGAAAGGGAATGGAGTGCCATCCCTCAGGACACCATCCGCAGGCTTATTGACTCCATGCCTAGACGTGTTTCTGCGTGCATCGCTGTCCGCGGTGGTCCTACTTCTTACTGAGCCGACGCCGTCCTCCCTCTAAATTTTGCCTATTTTTTTTGAAATAAATATCACTTATTGTTCCATGCTGTCTCTGTCTTCTTACCAAATTTCATCAATTTCTGACCACTCCTTCTTGGTGTTGCTTTTTCAATGTCGAGCAGTGTATTAGAAAGAGAAAAAACAGTGAGGGTGAAATTGGTAATATTAAAAATAATAAAATCGAACATTAATCGGCCGATTCTCATTCGCCGATTAATCAGAAAACGGTAATGGGCCAATTTGCTTATCGGTGCATCCCTAGTGCTTAGGAAAGTTGGAAAGTCTTAGAAATGGAAATTTAGATCACCTTTTGTGAACTTATGGGAAGGGGTTCAAGGTACTTTCTTTAAGTTTTTGTATTACTGAAGTATTAAGAACTCTGTTTCAGGCTACCTTTGTGTGAATTAAAGAGAGAGGAGGATCTCTCTAGGAAATTTTCAAAACTGAAATCTTAAATCTTGTGTGGTGTCTTAGGCAATGTCTGAGTAAAATAGGAGAGGCTTTTTGTTGGAAAAATCCAAAACTGGAGTTTTAAAGATGCAACTATAGGCCATCTTTCATGAGCAATGAGGTTCTGGGGTTGTACTGGAAATTTTTGAAGCTAGATTTGCCCGAACTTCCCAGTGAACTACTTTTCAGTAACTTAAAAAGAGAGGGTATTCGTTTGATACCTTCTGATTTCTTTCTTTTTCTTTTTGAAGTTGCAGTCTTAAAATTTTAACGTTGTCTTTGGGGCGATAAAGATAGGGATGGGAGCTTTTCCTAGAAAAAATTCCGAAACTGAAACGTTAAAAACCCAAATTTAAGCCATCTTCTGATGAATTTCGGGAAAGGTATAGGGGCTCTCTCTCAAAAATGTTTTGAAGCTGAATTATTAAGAACTCTAAGATATCTTTGTGTAGCTCACAAGCAGGGGGAATTTCGAAGCTCTCAGCCAAAAACTTTTCAAAATGGAAAGTTTAAAGCTTATAGTTGTGTTTGGTGATGTAAATTTTGGAGAGATATGAGTCTGTTTAGAAAATATCTGAACTGGAGCCTTTAAAATGCTGATTTGGCGATCTTATCCTTGTGCCATCTTTAGCGATAGTAGGAGAATTGAGGCATTCTCCCCCTGAGTGTGTTTTAAAATTGATGATTTAAAAGCCTAATTTTAAGTTGCAATCTTTTGTAAAGTTAGGTGTTGGTGTAATGAATCAACTTCCAAAGCTCAAATATGTAAAAAACACTATGTTATGGTTCTTTTTCCGTGACTTAAGTAGGGAGGATTTGGGGCCCCTCTGCTGAAAATAATTTGACTTAAAATTGAAGGCTTATATCTTTTAGGGATTGTTTTGAGAAGAAATAGTATGGCTTATACAAATTTGTCCACCTTTGGTGAACTTGAGGGGGAAAAGGTTCTATAGTAGACGTATTGAAATTTTTTAAACCATCTCTAGATGTCTTAAGGCTGGGGAGATTTTGTGCAGTCTTAAAAGTTTCATTCTATCTTTTGTGAGGTTAGAGGGAAGAGTAGCGGTGAAAGATGTTCCTCAAAAGTTTTTAAAAACTGAAAGTTTTTAGGCCAGGCCCTCTTTGGAGTTGTTGGAAGTTTTTTAAATTTGAAAGACATTTCTTTTGTGAATGACGTTTTTTAGTGTTATTAAATAAATCAAACCAATCATGTAACTTCATTTTTTGTTTACAAATCAGCAGTCTCAAATACAGTTCTTGTTATTGTTGTTCATTTTAGAAAAATAATAATTGTAATGCTGAAGTAGTTTAAATAGCCAGAAATATCTAAGTATCAATTAAGAGAAATTGAGCTTCAAGAGGATGAAAAATGCGCCGTACGAGAAATCAGGGAAAGTTTTAGTTGGACAGGGAGAAATTAGGGAAAAGTCAGGGAAAAAGATTTTGTTCTTCCTGTGGCCACCCTGTTATTCGTTCAAAAATTTTATCATCAAAAATATTTGCTGAAGCTGATTAATATTAATAACTGGGTTCGCCGATGTATATCAATCGATATGTATCATGATATATATCACGATATATATCCAATATTTATTTTGAAAATATCATGATATTTTGATGTTTTCAATTTTTATTTTTCGAACTGTGAGGTTTGCAATAAAAAACGCATTAATATCATTCATTTGTTCTTAAAAATAACCAAAAAGTGATATGATATGTTTATATGATGTATCAATACATCTTGAATTTATGAAGTAAGATAATATTTCTTTTTTATTTTGTATTCATGAAATTATTAATAATTTGACGATTTTAATACAGATTAAAAGTGCTTGGTTAAATATTAAATGTTGGTCAGAAAAGAAGAAAATGTCTCATGACTTTGCACTGACGAATGCATATTTTTTTATTTCTGAATTATACAATAGCTAAAGTAGCTAACAAAAAAAAAAAAAAGAATAAAGCAGCTACTGTTAAAAATAACTCAATTAATATCGATAAAAATGTAAAGTAAAATATTTAAACGTCATATACTATAATTATTAATTCATTATACTAATATAACATATAATTTTAAAGAGCTTTTTATGTTTTAATTTTGCCAGATATTTCATATTGATATTTCATATGATACTGTGACGTTTTTCGGTGTTTTTTTTTTTCAATGCACTTGCACATGCAGTTGTGTTATTAGTATTGCAGAGTTATGAATATCATAGCCAGTGCTCAATGTAATAGTCAATCAGTATCAATATAAGTTATGTTATATCTCATTTTCTTAATATTAAATTATCATACTTCGTAAATGATTTTAAATATGAAAGAAAGCATTTGAAGAACACAAATTTTTACATGAAATGTAATACGCTTATGCATGCCTATTTCTTTTCTTTTAATGATTTCAGTGAGACATATTTTTATTTCTTCGTATTAAACTTAATGTTTGTTTTAATACTTTGATATTATAACATTTATAAAATAATAATTGTGGAGTTAATTCGATAATAGCATTAATAAGTGGACTTAAAATCTTAAAAAACTGAAATATTTTATTTAATGGCAACAGTAAATACATCAGTTATCTCAAACTAGAAGAATTATAATTATTTGCTAGAGCTGTGTAGAAATAATTAAAATGAGCGAGAATGTATGTTTTTTGCAGAAAAATGAAAAACTAAAAGAACAAGTTAAAAAAAAAGAAAGCTGTTCAACTTTTGACCCCCCGGGGGAAAAATATAATTGAAGTTTCAGTTAGGATTGATCAGGGCTTCACTTACAATAGAAAAAGTGTAGGAGCCGTTTTTCTCTTCGGAACGTATATTCATAAGCAAATAGCTTATGAATATCAGGCATTATAAAATGAATGAATTATAAGGCAAATAGCATTTGCCTTATAATTCACACGTGTGTGTAGCTTATTAGGCAAATAATCTTTGACACGTTGTTGAATTGCAAAATTTGGAGCTGCCACGTGTGGGACAAAATGTATGATTTTCTTCGGAATGGCCCACTATCTTTTTTTTTTTTTTTTTTTTTAAACTAAATCTAAATAGTTTGTGGGAAAGCAAAGTATAATTTTTAAAAAAATGCAACAATACATTCGGAAGATATTTCGCTAGAATTGAGAATTCTAAAGTTGATGTTCAAAGTGTGTCCCACCACACTCTCCCTTTCTCTCTCCCTCGATATGAGAAATTATTAAAAATTAATAATTAAAAAAGATATTGGACTTTCTTTTCCTTTACAAATCACAGCAGTAGCGTACTTTTACTCTACCAAACAATTTTGTTTTAAAACTCGTAGATAAATGTAAGAAAAATGTACTTCAAATTGTTTCGCACTTGACGGTAAAATTACTACAAAAGAGAAAATTAAACAGCTCAAAATAAGAAATGGTAGTATTCAGTAGATTATTTTAACAAATAAATAAAATACAAATATAGAAATTAAAAAAAGAAAGAGAGAAAAAAAGATCGAAGAATATGCTGCTGAAGCAAAGTTCGAACAAACTCTCTTTTCGCTACCCCTTCAGCATTCATCTCTATACACTTAGGGAGGGAAAAATTGATCTCCCTGCTCCCGAACGATAGAAGCTTTCAGTAATGCTACTTTCTGCAAACAACAGACAGAGAAATTGCTCTTTAACGACCTTCGCTTAACACAAGGCGCACATAAAAAGGATCCCACCAATATCTAAATCATTAAATTTTGTTCCTGGCCACATTTTCCCACTACTTTACGAGTCTCGGACCCGTGACGTCACCTCCCTGCGCGCGCCACTTTCTTCGAGAAACGATCCAACAAGTTGCAAGACGGCCAATCCCGAGCTCACCCCCTCTGTCTCATCCCCTTCTCCTCCTGTAGAGTTGATTCTGTCGGAGAGGAATTTAGAATTTTTCACATCTGTTGATCGTTCGAAAGTGGGGAAGGTGAGTTTCGAATTGTCCAACTGGTAGAGAAAAGTGTTCTAATTTTTTTTTTATTTATGTAAAAACTCAAAAGTGGAAAATATTCGACAAGGAAAAATTGTATGTCGAACTTTTTGTTGGAACTTTTTTACGTCAGTTTCAAAAGTATTAAATTAAAATACCAAACATGTTTTTGGTTCTGCCATTTGAAGCAACTGATTTAGTTTGTAGATTGCATTAATACTGCAACGGAAGAAATTGCCACGATTTTTAAAAATTGAGATCAAACAAGGTGCAGTTACCAAAGTTCGGTAATTTTTTTTAAATAAGAGGTGAAGGAGTTTATATATTGTTTTCAGTTCAGAAACCGAGTTGTGGATTCTGGTTTTTTATTTTAAAAATCAAGAATTATTCGGAAATAGTTTAATTAATGATTTAATCATCTCTAGGTGACAAAACTGCTAAATAGTTGCTATTTAATCTTAGACTATGGAAGAGAACTATGAATCGCATTCAATTACTTAGGCAAAAAACTTTTTGCATGAACATTTAATTTTCAAAACTGAAATTCTCATATGATTTTTTCCTTTCTCTTTTTTTCCAAAATCAAACCAAAAATTTCGTCAACCCGCCATGACACCGAAAGGCGGCAAAGGAGTGAAATGGCCCATGCTGGAAGAGATAAAAGTGTCGGAACTTGGCAAATGGCTTTGTGAC
>JAXGGA010017427.1:0-24378 GCA_038373865.1 Uloborus plumipes | reverse complement strand
CAAAATGGCAGCGCTTTTTTTCTTTGGATTTGGAGAAAATAGTGTTTTTTCCTTCAAAAATAGCACTAACGGCAAAAGCAATTTAAGAATTTTATTTTTGCAGCACTCAGGCCAAAATGGCAAGGGATAGAAATCATTAACGAGATATTTTTCACGCGCAGACTATCGTCGATTTTCATTTATTTAAAAATCAAATTCCGCTTTTTTTTTTAAAGCCCGTATCTTTTTTTCAAGGTGGAGATATCGATTAGTGGTTTTGAAAACCATAGGAAGGAAATTTTCCTAAAAAGTATTTTTTGCGTTCTTTTTCGAGAATATCCGATAAGTATTTTGCTAGATAGAGCCATTTTGAAGTCCTTTATTCGAAATTCGAGCGGATCGGTACGCTTTCCCGCTCAAAAACCACCCTATGATCCTTCCCGGGTGCCCAAGTATCTTCCTGCCAAATTTTGTCTAGATCAGACGTAGAATGTGGATTTGTATAAGGTACACAACACATATACACACACATACATATATTCTTTGTTTTATTTATGTGGATTTTCAGCAATAGGAAAGTAGTTGCGCGCGGAAAACCACAAAATGCATTCACCCCGCATTCAGAAGCACAGCGCCAAGAAGCGCTTGAGCGGTCTCACTTCAAGAAACTTCAAAAATCGCACCTTTCAAAATAGGATGGGGGGGGGGGGGGGGGGCGTTGGAGAAGAGATTAAACACCGAAATTTCCGTTGAACGTCCCCACAATGAAAAAAAAAGGGGGGGGGGGCTGGTGGAACAACAGATACACAGCTTTATAAATAGCTAGCATGAAGTTCAATTCTCGGATACTTGCATACTGAGAAATTATTTTGATGTCATTGCAATGCCACAACAGAACTAATAATTATCTTAAATTCTTTTAACACCATGAATACTCAAAAGTTTACTTGAAATTCCTTCCCAAGTTCCCCAACGCCTCGCTGGATTCGCGAAATTTGAAGGGAAAGCAGAAGTTATAGTAACTAATTTTGTGTTATTTATAGATTAAAATTGTAAGGATTGATATTTATGTTCAACTTCTTTTTTTCTTTTCATTTGTACGCATCTACGTCTATAATTTAAGTTTTCAGGATTTTATTACATGGGTGATTTGAACTTATCATCAAATACATATCAGAAATACAATGGTAAGGTCATTTTGAATGATTGGAAAATAACATCCTCGTAGAGAAAACGCAAAAGAGAGTAGTAACTAACTTCATCAATAGATGGCAGCACTACAAATTTTAAACGACTTCAGTCCTTTTCCACGCGTTTTAGTATGATTTTTTTTTTCACAACCTACTAAAACTGTCGGTGTAACAAGGGTGCTTAATGAGGGTAGATGGTAGTTAGCCCTCTTAGTAGGTCTTAGGAATGCGAAGTTTTTTTTTTGCATTATTTCATTTATTATTTTTTTTAAATAAAGCTAGAAGTTGCTTTCAATTTTCTTTTTTGTAAAAGTTTCTGAAATCATAAAATAAGGTTTAATACATTTAAAATATATTAGTTAAAAATGTAATATCTTTAAGTATAACTTAGCAATAAACTTATTACTATTTCAATATGCATTAAAAATCGGGAAATTTAAATACAATTATGCCCTTCCGTTACTTTTGACTTCTCTTCCTGTTCGCAATAACTGTTTTTGTGTTTGCACACTCTCAGCCAAGATTCCTCACAAGAGCGCCCCGATGAGAGGTCACGGGAGGTCAGTGAGTCCCAATAATTTCCGTAATCGGCACATTTTGCTGACGATTCGGCAATTTAACGACAATATTGCAACATTGACAGTATTTGTTCTTTTCAGTTTCTAGAATTGTTTCTTAAAATATGCCTAATGCTTTTTCTCGCTAGATGTTATGCATGTACGACGTGTGTACGTGCTTGTATTTTATCATTCGGTAAAATTGGAACTTCATTCGGCAAATTGACACTCTCCCCCCCCCCCCCCATTTTTGTTCGGGGCGCCCCTGATTCCTCATTCTTCATTTTTTATATAAAAAGGAGAAAAAATAGGGGGGGGGAGGGACATCCAGGCCCGGATTACCCATTAGGCCATCCTAGGCCCTGGCCTAGGGGCGCAAGCTGGAAAGGGCGCATATTGAGGAGGAAAAAAATAATTCATAATTCGTTAATAAAATAAATAAATAAACAAACAGGAAAGGAAGAAAGAAAGAAAAAAAAGAACGCGTTACGATAGTATATGGAGAAAAATGGTCAATTAGAACGGATTGCAACCTGCCCCCTAAGCAGGAGAAAAAAATTGAAAGGTAGGGGGCGTAAAGCTTGAGTCGAAGTAATTCTGGTCAAAGCAAATACTTTTCAATACCTTAGATTTGAGCAATCATTTCTTGAAAATATAGCACACAGGAAAATTAATAACAGCCATGGTATAGAAAATGGTCTATTATAAAACTTATTTATGAAATAATTTTTCTCTTGATGTCTTTAAATCATGTCAGTAAGTTTGTTTTGCAATTAATAATTTATTAATTTAATTTTATTTAAGAAAGTCAACCCACAGGGGCGTACGAAGTTTAAATTTTTGGAAGTGGGGCATATTAATCAATTTACCGAATGAAACTTCAAATTTTGCAGAATGACAAAATACGAGCTTACACAAGTTCCAACATTTAGCGAAAAGAGACATTAGACACCCTTATAAAAATTTATTACAAATTTGCTTCTGAATTTTGCAAACTAAAACATCATTTGCAGACTAAGAAAATTTTGGAGAGTTAGCAATGACCTCACGTTCGAGCTCCTCTGCTACAAATATTGCTTATTTTGTACTCAAAATATTTACCATAGACTGCTTTAGTTCTCAACAGACACATGCATCGTATAACAAGTTCCTAATAAATAATTTCTAATGCACAATTTTATATATTTTATTTATAATTATATCAGTTATTGAGGTTCTCTTTCAACATATTATTTTTCAAAATACTTTAATGAAGGTCAAAACAAAGTGGGCACAAATCAGGACATACCTTGAAATATGTTTTAAATAGAAGAACAATTAAAGAGAGGGGTAAAACAATTGTGAGGAAAGAAGCATCAACATTCTAATCTTTCTAATGCAGAAAATGAAAGAAAAACAAAAGTTTATCAAGAAATTCAAGAGCCGTGCTTTTTAAATTTAAATAAAATAAATTAAAAATTACTTTAAGCTATCATTGCTAATTATCTCCTCAGCCCAAAACATTATTATTCTTTTTTTCTGAGGCCACAGACGTTTTTTTTTTTTTTTAATTTCATTATGGGAAGATAAAAAAAATAACTGTTTTTTGAAAAAGAAAGCGTGAGGCAAGATGTTTTACAACATATTTTCAAGAATAAATAAAAGTTTAGAGACGTAGTAAAATAAGGGAAGGGAGCGTTTCCGAGCCTAATCCCTTAAATTCACGTCACCAAAGCAGACTAAAGTTGTGTTTTAATAATTTTAATTTCATCATCTAAAATTTCGTTTTCAGACCGCAAGATCGAAAACTTTTGCGGGAAGTGACCCTGTCCTCAGGCCTTTCCCACCTCATTAAAAATTGTCTAAAATCTCGTTTTTTGGGTCTCAATTTTAATAAATATTCCCAAAGAGTCCCCCGTTTCCGGCATTCAGTCCTCATCTAACACTATTCAAATCGTCTAATTGTTTTTATTACTTCAATTCCGACACATTTACCGAAGCGAATTACTGAACCCAATCGTCTAAAATTGTATTTTAGGATCTCGGGAGAGCTCCAGGAGAGCTCTCCCGAGATAGATTTCCGCCTTTCCAAAGCATCATTAAAGTTCGTCAAAATTTTAGGTTTTGAAAGGGGTGAGGAAGAGTCTTCAAACTCATTCCTTTATCAAACATCATCAAAGCTGACTCACACTTGCTTATATAGGACTTCAATTTCGAAAACTTACCCGGGGGGGGGGGAGCCAGGGGTAAGCGACTGACATTTTTAGGGCAAAACAGTATGTATTTTGAAACATTCAAAGAAAAATATACGTTGTGATATTGGGCTTTTCAACTGGATGATTATACCATTAAATTCAGCTTAAAAATTACAATAATCCAGGAGAAAAGATCGTTTCTACAACGTATATTTTGCTTTGAATGTAACAAAACACTTACAATTTCGCTTTATAAATTATCAAAAAATCAAAAAAAAAAAATAATAATAATAATAATAATAATTAATTTTGCCCTGCTGCGAGTTGTCCCATTACTTTCCGATAAATGGCATAAAATTGCATTTTGAAAGCTTCAATTTCAACAAATTCCCGAGGAACCACCTTTGGACCTTTCTTTTTCGAGCATCGACAGAGGAATACGAAAAAAAGGAGGAAAGAAAGAAAAAAACAAAATCATAAATCAGTTCTTCAAATGGGGCAGGGAGGGGGGAGGGGAGATTCGATTTTGATAGGGTTCGGATGTGTGAGGTGAGGCGTAGTTTCTAAGTTTGGCCTAGGGCGTAAATAGACTTTAATTCGGCCCTGGGGACATCCAGCCTCCAGCCCAAGTACTCATTTGAATTTTACTGTCTTGATTTCAAATTATATTCTCCGCAGTCACACATTGCTATAGGAAGCCACTCATTGGGTTTTCATGTTTCCACAAATTTAATATGAAATGGAAATGGGAAATAAATTTTCGCCATCATATTATGACTGCTGATTTTCTTGGTTAAGTAATACGAGGCATATGCGTAAAAAGTAATTAGGATGCGGGAATGGTGATATGGTTATTATGGCCAACTTACAATCGTATACTCTTCAGTTATAAAGACTATATTTGTAGCATATACCGTTATGTATTTTTATTATCATTCTTAAATGATGGGAATTAGTAATCTGTAAACTTTGTATTCAGACGAAGAGAGAAGAGCGAGTTTTGCTTTTTAAATTTATCCATGCAGGTCTTTTTTAGAAAACATAAACCTGATTTTTACACAAAAAATCACCATTTTTCTGATGTAAAATCTGTTGAGTTAAGCTTTGAATGAACGCAAATCACAGACAATTTGTAACCATGAGGACGAAAATGAATTTCTCTAACTAAATATTAAGAACAACGATCAAGACTTATTTTCGTCGTCATGGCAATACAGTGGCGGAGAAAAAGTCCTTAAGGGGGGTTTCCAACTTTAAAATATCCAACTTTGATACTTGGAAATTTAAACAGAAACATCCATAATTTGATTTCAGTTTTGTATAGCCAGAAAATTGATAAATACAGAAAATTGATTAAATGATGAAAAAAGTATCTTAAATAGAATGGAATAACTTCAGTTTTCATTATTGGAGTTTAATTTTGAGCTTCAAGCTGGGGAGGGGGGGGGGCAGATGCGGGGACCACCCCCTTTGCTACGCCACTGTGGTAACATGAAAAGTTACTACAAATTGAAAAGTAAATGAAAAGTAACTGCTGCCGATACATCCTCACGACGAATTAACGACGGCAAAAGTTATCATTCTTTAAAAAATTTAAAACATTTATTATTATTGTTGTCATATTATTCTAAAATATTTATTGTGACATTTCTCTCAACCAGATGATATCTTGTTTTCTTTTCTTTCGCGCAGGTCATCACATACCTCACCAACTTCATCCACAACCTTCATGTGACCTCGATCAAAGTAGGAGTGTGTTCGCCTTCGCTCTGTACAGCAGGAGACCTCGACAAATTGGTGAAAATAAGTAAGTTCTATTGTGTTGCATTTTGCGGAAAAGTTGGCATTGGCATTTTATTCTCTTTCGGTCGTGCTTCAATTAATATCCCGCTCACACTCGACTATACCCTATATAACGAGAGCTAGCGGTTCAAAGTAAAATTAATTTCCCACTCTCCGCACTTTTCCCCTTTACGGCGCTATGGACTTTTCCCCCACATAGCTTTTGCAACTATGGTTAAATGCAAACGGTTAAAATTGCTTTGTGCTTAAACGATTATTCTATTGAAAAATCAACGTTAATAAAGCACAACTTTTTTTTTTAATTTTTGCTGTATTAATCAACAAGCCACAACAACAGTGCATAAAAAAAAGAATGGAGCAAAATTTCTGAACTTGATACGCCTATTTGAAAGTAACCGAGTCTAGTCGAGTTGACACGCATAAACTCATTTTTGTGCACTAGTGTGTGAAGTGTTCCGTTACTGTTGTTGAAAAGAAGTGATTACAAATTTAGTCCAACTCAGGACAGTTGGCATTCATTATTCAACGAGTCCACTTCTGAACCGATTGAAATCCGGATAAGCGAGAGTTGTTGAGTAGTTATTGTTTTATGAACTTATTTTTTTCGTGATGCGTAGTTGTTAAGTTCTGAGTTACCTCCCTAAAGCAGAGCTAAAGCAGAACTACATGCAGCATACCGATATCCCAGTTAAGCCATCCAGAGGCTGCAGTTTTGTCCTTATTATGGACTCATCAGTCTTTGATAGAGAATAACCAAGCTGGAGGTAGATTTCACTGACATCTGGTGAAGCGCTGTTTAAAACCCTGCCAGTTGGCTATTCCTTGGCGTATTTTTAGCACCACAAGTTTCATTATGCTTCTTTTAGATGATTGTAGATGAATATGTACATATTATATCTATATCTATAAAAATGAGTGTATGTATACTTGTTCTCTATACAAATCCACAGTTTGCGTCAGATTTTCATCAAACTTGACACAGAGGTTCCTTGATGCCCTAGAATTCTCATAGGCGGGGTCTTGAAATTTTAAAAAATCTAAAAAGCTCAAATTTAAATTTTTTGTCAAAAAATGACCCTTTTATAGGATTCTAGCCTATTTGTATTGTAATCGAGATAGGCCTTTTAGCATTCAAATTGATGAAATTTAAGATTTTTAAATATGAGTATTTTCCAACAACGATTACGATTAAAGTAATGAATTTTCAATTTAAGGTTCACCTATTTCCTTTTAGCATTGAAATAAGTAAAAAACAATCATAATTCATGTGGACTTTATAAAAAGAACCACGGATTTGAATTTCAAATTTGCAATTCGACGACAGTTGCGTCTGTAATGGAGATAAGCCTTCAGAACGAGAAATAGATTTATTTCTGAGTTATAATAATTTTTACTTTGTTGGTGGGAACAATTAATAGAGAAAAGTTAATATTTTAAATTTGGCGGGTGAAATTGATGCAATTTTTTCACTTCCATGTGCATATATTTCATGCCAGTGGACGCGGCAAAGCACAGACAACATTTATCTTTAATTTTCACCTTTTGATAAGACTATTTTTCTGTAAATGTTTAACTTTCTGTAATATTTTAGTTTTTTTTCAAAGTTTGTACCTAAGAGACAGATTGATGCAAATTATTTTATACCCATATGAATAGAACTCTTTCAAACTTTTTTTCCCTGAATGCTATGTTGTATTAATAAGCACCCGGGCAACGCCGGGTATTAAGCTAGTAATAGATACATGAAAGCAAAGTTTAACTTGCATTGAAATTCAGCTCTTGCACTTTTGCGCAATTTTCTGAATTTTCATAAATTCGAAGGAATTCTAACTATTTACACATTTGAATAAGCTCTAAAGATTATAGGACTCCCTCATTTCTTTAGATAGAAGTCAAGTCATCTATGGAAGACTTTTATGGGACAAATCATCTGGCCACATAACCAAAAAACTCTTATTATTGATTGAGGCGTTCATACAACACATACTGTCGTCCCCGCTTAATCGGGTTACGGATAAACGAATACCCCACTTATACGAATAAAATATCTCGGAACCAAAAATTTCCCATGCCATAGACTCAATGTTAAAGATTCCCGCTTAATCAAACAATATTTTTTGGAACCGACAGTATTCGCTTAAGCGGGGCCGACAATATTAAGACCGTAATGATGGAGAAATACTTGATTGGCTAAACATGGTTCCGAAAATAGTAGGAGTTTAACAAGGAACATCGGATCTATTACTACATCGGACCGTTTTATGTACCGAGATTACAATTCTGCGAACTTTTCTATATTTCTTTCTTTTTTTAATACGCTTTTATTAAAGTTTACAAATACCTTTGTGCTAAAGATGTACAGAAAATAAACAACGTTACAATGCACAAATGAGCAGGGATACTGCAGACACGTGTTTCGGCGTTACAAGGAACGCCTTTATCAATGCAAAAAAGTTGTGAGCTTACGTGTCTGCAGTATCCCTGCTCATTTGTGCATTGTAACGTTGTTCATTTTCTGTACGCTTTTATTAGTTTCACATGTGGGTTTGCTTGTTTGTACAGTTGACAAAAAAAGTATTAGAACAATATGAAATTCGTACATTTTGAAGTAATAAAATGAATTTACACGAATAAAACAATTACATTACGTAAAGTTTCTACAAAAACATCCCATTTTGTAACAAATAAAAGTTTGACGTGAATAGAACTTTTACAAAATTAAAATAACTAAATTTACATTGCAAAATAAGTATTAGAACAGCAAGTTTGCATGTTAAATCAAATAGATAAATAATTAATAATTAATTGAAATGCATATTTAATACTTGGTATGCAGTTCTTTAGCTGCAATTACTGCTTCTAAGTGTCTCGGCATGGATTCTACAAAATCATTTGTGACTTTTAAGGACATTTTGTTCCATGCTTCCTGTAAAGCCTCTTTTAAGCTTGATTTGTTTGTATCGAGTTTTTTATAATTTTATTATCTAATAAATGCCATTGATGCTTTATAGGGCTCAGGTCTGGTGATTTTGGTGGAGTTATTTGTCTTCGGGGGCAGTATATAATAACCACTCTTTGGTTTTTTTGGCAATGTGCTTTGGATCTTGATCCTGTTGAAAGACGAATGTAGTTTCCAGTACTAATTTTCTGGCACTATTTTTCAAATGATGCCGTAACACATTGATGTATGATAGATCTGTCCATTTCACATCAATGAAACGGATATTTCCATCCCTATTGTATGCCATTCATCCCCAAACCAAGATATGACCACTTCCATGCTTTAATGTTTTTAGTAACTTTTGGGGTTCTACAGCAGCACCCCTTTTTCTCCAAACAGTGATTATGTGCTTTGGTTTGAAAATTTCGAACTTACTTTCTTCGGAAAAAATAACACTTTTTCAGAAATCCATTGTTTTAATTTTATGTTTTTTAGCTAACTCGAGTCGTTTTCTTCTGTTGATTTCTGAAATAAATGGTTTCTTCCTTGGCCGTCTTCCTTTTATACCTGCACTATGCAAAATATTTCTTACAACCTGAGGTGTTACAACCTTTCGTGATATTGATTCAATATTAGCGGCTAACATCTTTGCACTTCCTGTTGGATTTTTTAGAGCCTCTTTGACCGCTTGGAGTCTTTCTCTTACACTCAGCTTGTTTAGTCTCCCTGGTCTTTCTTTGTTATTAACAACACCAGTCTCTTTTTTTTTTTAATAATGAGATGAACTGCACACAACGACAAATTCAACATTATTGTAATTTCAAGGAATGTTTTTCCACTGTTATACAGATAAACTATTTGTTCTCTTTTCGCATTTGGAATCTCTATTGTTTTCAGAGAGAAGCCAAGAAAATTTCATATAAACGATTTTGAACAAAATGTCATCAATGAAAACAAGCTGCTTTTATGTGCCCTTGACGCATATGAGAGTAAAATTGAAAGTCTAGGGTCATCACGTCGTAATTTGCATGTTTCGCTTTTTGTTCTAATACTTTTTTTGCAGTTCGAATTACGTTGTTTTGATTTTAAAAATACTGTATTTATTTTATGCTCATTTTATGGTTACGTATTGAATTATTTAAATAAATACTATGATCTATAAATTAATTTTGAGATTTATTTGATTTTATTACCTTGAAAAGTACAAATTTCACATTGTTCTAATACTTTTTTTGCCAACTGTATGTATGTAACTCTGAATAAAAGATAAAATTCACGTTCTTTACAAATGTAAAAGTAATATATTTAATACTATTATTAACACTAAAGGCTAAACTATGTTTTATTTTGATGTGTTATAAGTGGATGTTAGTTTGAATTACTCTAAAAGCATATTTTTTAATTTTTTTTTAAATTATAATTTAAATTATCTGCAATGAAAAATTCTTTCTTTACTTGTTTTAGTTCCTGAAAAACTTGGACTCACCTGGGACTTCGACGTGGTTCGATGCGAAACTTACCAAAGCGTCATTTTTACAGATGCTCAAGTAACAGCCTTGTAAGAACGACCTTGCTTTACTCATTGCTAATGACTAACCATACATTTAAAGACCAAAAAAAGGGGCAGGGTCGTAACCAGACTTTAATTTCGGGGAGGGTTTTACCATACACATTTCTCGCGAAATCTATATGGTCAACAACATTTGATTACATATTCTAAATTTTATTGGTTTTCGGAAGAAAAAATGCCAAAAGGAAATTGACATGAACAATGCAAAAAAAAAAAAAAAACCGCATCTTTTCAATGTAGGAAAAAAAAAATGTGTTTTTTAATCACTTAAAAGAATAGATAGTTTACTCATATACGCGCATTTGAAGTAATAGTTCTGAAATCTCTATTTTATGACACTTATAAAATGTGTTAAATATGGAGTTTAGTACTTTCCATTTTAAAGAATTTTAGTCTTTTTGTATTTTTGTGTTATTCAAAGTTTGAAGGAAAAGGGTGTATTGATCCGTAGGAAGTGATGCTTGTGATAAGTACAATAAAAACAAATATTGCAGAAAAAACGTAATTTGTACATATATTCAATAAATATAATTTCACTTTTCAAACATAATTTTAAAGCAAATGAGAAAATTAAAATAAAATAGCAATCGTAATTTTGTCTTAAAATAAAGAGTATAGTATTTTTTGGAATAGTTTTGAAAATTTTCGGAAGTGGTTCGAAACCTATAAACCCACCCCTTAAATACGGCCTGGGAGGTGGGATTATCTGATTTGTCTATTTACGGTTGTATTCAACAACCAATTCGCGAACCTTCGTCAGACACTAATTCATGTTTCTTACACCTTTAAGTCTTAATCACCAGCCGATTGGATCCCACATCAAATACTCAATTTTCTTATTTGTTTAATGTCTGACAGCTATATTCACCAGTCGATTCGAATCTGCATTAGGTACTCAAACCGTCGCTTCTTTCTGATTTGGTTCAATTAACAGCCATTTTCACCAGCCAAGTCGAACTGCCGTCGATCGAAGAGTTCTTCAACCAATCAGAAGTCTTCAATCGTCGGTTCGAATGTCCGATTGAGGATCTACTTGACTGGTGGATATAGTCGTAACGGATGGTCATAACAAATTCGTGACTGCCATTGACATCAATCTTGTTCATTCTCTGAACATCTTCTTTGGTTACTAACTACCTTATTTGTTCAGAACTGCAGCACAAGGGCAGCGTATGTAAGACATACAAATTAAATGTTGAGGAAAGAGGGGAGGAATAACTTGAATTCCTCTGGGCCAGCTTTGAAATAGCACTTGTAGTCTTGTAGTATAAGCAGAGACGTCATTTCAAGTTTTTCCATCGGTGGGGGGGGGGGGGGGCAAAGGGTCCAAACACAATACAATTTCATCGGAAAATATAAAAAACCACGCCCACTCCTATGCAAATACATTGATTTGTCAAAGCCAGGGGGGGGGGGCAATTGACCCTCCAGTCCCCCTAAATGACGGGCCTGAGTATAAGTGGGTTTTGTTTCAGGGAGTGAAGACTATTCAACAAAATTTCCCAAAGCAAAAAGTGCAAAGCCCCAAAAAGAGACTGAGCTTCCCTTAACTTCAGAGGTTAATCGGGCCATGAATGACATAAAACAGAGCAACTATAATATGCCTAATAGAACACGGTTGATAAGAACATTCATTACGCAAAATAATGTGACTATTACCCTTTTGAAGAGTAAGGAGTCATAAATGAAAAGAACTCGCATCAGGATGAAATAAAATTATCCATTCTTTGATAATCCATTCGTCTCAACTGATTACATTTTGGCGTGCAAATACTCGTCCATCACTCAGTTCCTACCATAACAAAGTGACCTAACACTTTCTTTTAACCCACAGATCTTGTTTTTGAACATTTTATAACTCTGCCCCAAAATGAATAACTACATCTATTAACCTTGACCCAAAGCTCTTCTTTGAGGAAACCTGCGCTGTGCACATTTCTGGTGTCATTGGAACTAATAAATGACGTAACCGCTTTGCGTAATCTATTACAAAAAAGGGCACAAGAGACACTAGGAGACGTGTTTTGATCACGTAAAGACTGAGAATACAAAGTGTTTTTGCAGAATAGACTTTGAAAAAGAAGCAACTATAGGTGTGCAATGAGAAATTTGTGATACCTTTCTGCATAATAAGGAGTCATGAGAGTAATAGGTGCAATAAAATGTCAAACAAATTGCGGTTCCAATCAAAGTTCCTCGATGAAACAGTTGTGTACATCAAAAACTAAATTGCGCTAAGGGGTGGTCCACAAATGATGTCACGCTTTGAGGAGAGAGTGGGATTCGCGAAATTGTGACTGCTTATGACAGTGGGGAAGGAGGGTGTTGCAATAAATGTGGCATCACACTTTTTTTAAGTACACCATGCTTATGAAAAACAGCGTGACACGTGACACAGACATGAGGGGAATGAAGTGAAGAATGAAAGTTTGTGATAAAGGGGATCAAATATATTGAAAAAAGTGTTGGCAGCATTTAACGACCCCAAGTAGCATCAACTCATCGGATTTTGCTCGGCCGATCATCGAACTCCTCGTAACTGATCCCGTAACGCACGATGACATCGTTCCGATCAGTATGCGAGCACGGTTTTCGATGAGCTACTTTTCATCGGAAAGCGATATCCTTCCGATCAACTTCCCCGATGAAAATGAGCCGAGCATCCAAAATTGATCCTAAATTCATCGGCACGGGACTAAACTGCTTGTAAATTGCTCCAAATCTCATCGTATTTCGAGCAAAACTCATCGGATTTTGCTGCTTAGATTTTGTTTGGCCGATGAGACATATTGGAGCAATTCCCGATGAGAACTCATCGGAACCGATCATCGGCCGATGAGAATTTCATCGGATTTCGATGAATGGCCGATCATCGGCCGATGAGATTATGCTGCTAGGGGAAGCCCTAAGAGATGTGTTTTAACCACTATTAAAGCAGTGGTTTCAAACCTGCGGCCCGCGAGTTGAATGGGGCCAGCAGAACGAATCCATGTGACCCGTTATGTTCAATGCCATGAATCGAAATATAAATTTTGAAAACACAGGGACCCACTGTGAGAGTCCACTGTAATAACAAATAAACAAATCCTAGTTTCAAATTTTCCATAGTGAAACAACACTTCATATAACATTATGATGATTAAGTGAGCCGAATTAAAGTCGAATATTTATATTAAACGTTGTTTGTCGCTTTTGCTATACTGTTTTGAGCAAGAAGACAGCCGCAATGCAAAAAAAAAAAAAAAAAAAACTATGAAAAAAAACGATTTAACAAATTTGTCAGAGAATTTTGAATTTAGCATTCTTGTCGATAAAACCACTTAAGATGATTGATAAATTAAGTAGCAAAATTGAATAAAATTTTTGTAATTATCTGCAAAAAAATCTTACGGGTTTCCTTGTCTGTCAAAACATTGAAGTGATTTTTTTTCTTTCAGGTATGCTATGGGAGTTGTCGTTTTCCTCGCTCTTGTGGGCACTGTGGTGGACATGATCTGGTCATCTGAAGAAATGGAGAGCAGAGGGACCAAATGTAAGAAACCATTTAGTTTCTTTCACTGTCTCTAATTATTTAAAAGGAGAACAATCCGAAACAAATGTTGCAGTTAAATGTCTTGTTACAATTGAGGATCGTTTTCCAAAAATGTTCAGGAAGTGAAGAAAACTAAGTAGGCTAAGAGGAAAATAAATTTATTATATTTTTGGGTACGTAATTAAGCACAAGGGAACAACATATTATAACCCACAATAAGAAATTTTCAAATAAAAGAAATCAAGGAGATATCACCATTTTAACCATTTTTATGGAAACATAGGTACAAGCTATTATCTACAGGGCTCAGCTGTAAGTCGGGCAGAAAGTGCTATCGATCTGGGAGTTTTAATTAATCAGGACTTAAAATTTAGTCAGCAGTGCAGTGTATCAAGTAACAAAGCCAACAGGATGCTGGGGTTTATCAATAAATCTATTTCAAACAAATCTAAAAAGGTTCTTCTGCTCCTGTATAGAAGTTTGGTGAGACCTCATTTGGAGTATGCTATTTAGTTTTGGTCTCCACATCTTAAGAAAGATATTACTTTACTGGAAAATGTTCAAAGGCGGACTTCAAGAATAGTAAATGGGCTTACAGATTTAGATTAAGGTTCCAGGCTTAGAATGCTTAAGATGTACAGTCTTGAGCAAAGGAGAGTCAGAGGGAACATGATCCAGTTGTTTAAATTTATCAAAATGTATGATGTTGATGGGCTAAATTTTTGTTTAGAACGCAGGACAAGTTATTTAAGTCTCAGGCTAACCTAGAGGTGAGGAAAAATTACTATTTCAGTAGGGTTGTGAGTACCTGGAACAGCTTACCGGAGGAGGTTGTTATGAGTAAGGGAGATGATAGCTTTAATAGGGCCTTGGATCTTTATTGGGGATTGTAATTTGACTAGGACCAGCCTAGTTGGGCCTAGAGCCTGTAGCTGGTCGTCATCTTTTGTATTTGTATTTGTATTAATTTTGGATATGTGCCGTTTTTGCTTTAAAAAATGTCCAATGAGCTCTTTTGAATGACAACCCGAATGTAGCTAGTTCCCATTTCGCCGAAACTCTAATACATCACTGCCTCATATCGATGTATTTGAACCTAAAATTAAGTGGATCAAATGCCTAAGTGTCTAAGGTTGATAATCTTGAGCTTTGATAATCATAATTTCATAGACTCCATGTTTTGAGATCTGATCTGAAAGTAAGAAGATTTTACGGTGTATGCGTTCATGGTAGTACTGTTTTATAAAATGTAGGCTGTAGTAGAGTAAAAGGAAGTAAAAAGGTAAAAAAAGCTGGCAAACTACCCCTTAAACATTGATTAGAATACAGTGAAAGGCCTTTATGGATGGATTTGTTACCTTTTGATCGAAGCGCCGCAATTTGATTCAGGTCAACTGAGAGATATATAGATAAGAAAAAATGAATTTTTCTAAAAAGTGGATATGTTACATTTCGATAAATCGCTCCTCAATTAGAGTTGGACAGTTAAAAAAATTGTTTTACCCTTACCAAGAAAATTTCTATCAAACTCACCACACTGTAGAGAAATGTATTTCCCTCTTTCTCTTTTAGCTATGGTATTCAACACAGTGAAATCTTTCTCTGTTTTATCCAACGCCCGGAAACTCTCCGACTTCACCTGCCCCCAGGATAATTTGGGCTTCGTGTATGGCATGGTGTTCATCGTGTTCTGTTGGGTAGTCATCTCCAACACCTTCATGTACGTCAACTACGACGTCACATGTAAGTATGAGACATCTCTTACGAACAGTGTCAGAACTTTGTTTTCCCCACCTGTTAAAATGTCCTTGAGAACAGCATCAATAATGAGTATATTTTTCAAGTTGAACATACTGATTGATATTATAAATTAATATTCTACTGACAATCAAACTAATTCATTTTCAATTTTGTTCGTAGCTATTTAGACTAATTTCATGAGAAACTAACTCCTTAACCTTTTATATCACCTATTAGTGCTGCACAGGGCCGTGACCAGACTATTGCTTCTGGGAGGGTTTACCAACACATTTCTCGTGAAATTTATATGATAAACAAAATTTGATTTCATGTTATTTATTCTATTGCTTTTTGTTGTAAATGCTTAAGGGGCATTAAAGGAAAAAATTCTGATGTGTACAAAGCATCTTCGCCTCAGTTAAAAAGGTGTATTGTTGTGTATTAACCCATTTATGTCCAAGTTTTTTTTTAACAATTTTTTAAAATTTTTATCTACTTAAAACTTACTTGGAATGGTTTACATACATTTTAGGCTTAAAATAGTTCGCCGTTGCCATATTTATTAACTTATTTAACGTCCTGTTCATGGGATATTTTTCAGATATGTAAGCAAAATACTACTTTACTTGACTTTACTTTTGTAAAGTAACATAACAGAAGGCACCTCTGATCAATTTTAAGCAAGTCATTTTAAAATAACTTAATTTTATGAAAAATAAGTTCGCAAAAAACTTACTTTCTTTGGCTACCCATGCTGGATCGTTGCTTGACTGATTTGTCTGAAAATAGCTGTCAATAAATAAACTCTGATGTCCAACTAGTAGCTCTATGTGGTTTTCTCAAGAAGAAGGACTACTTAACTTGCAAAAAACAGCTTTAATAAAATGATATACCCGATATACCCATTACAGGTTTTCGTATGCAGTAACTAACAAGCGTCTCATTTTTAGACTACTGGCCATAAATTATGTTTGCAAAAACTACAATAAAGATAAACACTGCAGATAAATCAATCAATTTGTACTATCATTCAATAGTGATTATTTCATTTTTCAAATAAAATTGAAAAGTAAATAAGAAAATTAAAAATAAAATAGTAATAATATTATTGTTCAGTAAAAAAGGGCATTAAAAAGCATTTTTTGGAATAGTTTTGAAAGTTTTCGGAGGGGGTTTGAACCCTAAGAACCCACTCCTTAAATACGGTCCTGGTGCTACATCTTACTACTATTATAAACGCGAAAGTTCGTATGTATGGTTGTTTGTTACTTTCACGTAAAAACTACTGAGTAGAATTTAATGAAACTTTACAATAATATATAGCTTATACATACAATAGGCTATAATTTATAAAGACATTCTGTGAACTGCCCAAAATATTTTGCGATAAGTGTCAAATAAGTAGAAAAAAATTCTGTCATTTGCGAGTTACGCGTATACAATGTATAACACCGAAAAAATCATTTAACGTAGTTTATAGGGTATGTTGCAGTAGCTACCTATAACTTTTGCATTACCATCAATCACAAACTATAGCGTTCATAATACCTATTAGTGAGATCATCATCAAAAATACTATATTTCAATTTACATACATTACATTACATAGAACAGGAGTTTCTCAAAATAACTCTTTTGTGTGTTATACCTTCACGACTAAACTTCAGAACCAGTTTTGAGGAATTTTCATACAAAGATAGACAGGACCTTGGAAAAGAAAAAATAAGCTACTCAAAGTACTAATCCTGCGCAAATGAAATTGCGGGTCCCTAAGTTTAAAATTCACCTGCTCAATGTAAATGATTGAAGTATCAGAATCTCAATACTGGCAAAATAATAAAAATAATACGTTCTCGTCAAGCAAGACAACCTTACCTAACGGGATATCTTTCCCAGTAATAATAACAGCTGAAAAGGTTCAAAACCTGTGAAATGGTTTTTTCCTTGTGTGTGCAATGAAAGCAACTACTGGATCTATGTGCTGGTTTCGTAACCAAATTAAGCACCAAATATCATCATGGCTAAGATGCTCCACTTGAAAAAGTTGTCCCAATGAGGGCATTTTTCAAAAAATGTACTGTAATTATCATTTTGGAAACATCGCAAATTTCCATTTTGTACTACAAAGCTTGTTGTTCTCTACTAAGTATTACTGTTTATGTCATAGCGTAACGTTCATGTTCATGAGGTCGGATAAATCCTGATCTCGCATTTAAATGGTTAAATTTCTTTTGGTTAGAAGTTCGCATTGTAAAGCAAAGGTATCTGCCTCATAGCGCATGAGCTTTCCAACTCTACCTTTGTCCACGGAAAATTGCTGCGTTTCGAAATGTCTTTTCAAGTCACTTTGAACACTAAAAATAAACAATTAAAGTATCTTTCCCACCAAGTGTGAATAGTAATGATCATTAATTTTCCATTCATTGCATGCTTAACTTGAAACCAAACCCGTTCCCGTACCACGATTTGTATTGCAGGAATAGCATCGCATTACGCAACCAGCCAGCTGATCGGGCAATGGGAAACTCTTTTTATGAACATTTTCAAGGATAACAACCTAATTTGACGGGATGCGTAGCACACGTCTGAGAATTTTCCTCTTCCTTCGAAAAATATGAAACAGAAAAATGAATTGTCAAACTAGGCACAACTTTTGTAATGAAGATCTTTTCTTATAAATTTAAGCACACACATTTTTGCTACACAAAGCAATTACTGAGAAAATCATCTTTGAAAAGGATAATTAGCTACACTGTTGTTGCAAATTTACTTTAGAAAAATCAAACCTCTTCCTAGTGTAAAAAGTGCCTATTGTAACATCGACCTCTTGTAAAATCGGGCCTCTTGAGACATGAGCATTCGATACTTTTTGAATTGGCCTTTTTCAACGATAATGTTTTCTTTTATTGTTCACAATCCGCACAAAGTTAAATGGCTATTTTAAGCGAAATCATTTACCATGTACATTAATCTTGTACAGTTTTGATAGCACGGTAAGGCTTTTTTGTTTTTGAAGAGGCATACTTCTCAAAAAAGCCATCCATAGTCAAAATAACAGGTGCTATATTTTCTAAAATATTCTTACTGCTCCACCTTAACTACACTCATGTCCAAAATTATCTTTACATACACAAAATTAATGATATTTAATGAAATGTCCGATCAATGTGATCCATTTTTGCAGAAAATGTGTGAAAAACAAGC
The DNA here is from genome assembly GCA_038373865.1 of Uloborus plumipes. Classification (NCBI taxonomy): domain Eukaryota; kingdom Metazoa; phylum Arthropoda; class Arachnida; order Araneae; family Uloboridae; genus Uloborus; species Uloborus plumipes. The sequence continues at coordinate 5,688 of JAXGGA010017427.1, read as the reverse complement.
CTGATTAGTATTGTTCAATAAGCAGTTATCAAACGAGTTTGTGATATACAAATGTAGGATTACGTCATCCAATACGTAATCAATTAATTGCTTTGCGCAAAGCGAATAACTTAGTGAATCTGAGTGATATAAAGTTTGATTTCAGTGTGTAAGGGGTCAAATCGGTTTTTTATTGCTTCGAAGTATCATTTTGAAGAATCTATGAAGTGACAACTCATCGGCCGTTTAGAAGCAGGACAGCCTATCATGGTAGTAGCCAGATGTCTGAACATTTCACGACAGACTCTACATAATGTAAACAGTTTCAAAATCAGGGAAATGTTGTAAGAAGGGCTTGACAAGGCCTTAAACGAATGACAACTGCTGCCGAAGATCGATATTTAGCACTAACTGCTCGTCGTAACAGGAAATCTACTGCTCGCCTATAGCTTCAGACCTTGTAGCTGCCATAGGAACTGCTGTACCACGGCATGCGGTATACAGAAGGCTTAATGAAACAGGTATTTATACCAGAAGGCCAAGGGTATGTGTTTCATTGTCCGCACGACATAATAGGGAACTCCGGAATTGGTGCACAGCACATCAGAACTGGAGTGAACACCAATGGTGCCGTGTTCTGTTTACTGATGAGTCGAGATTTAAGTTTTACTGGGGATTCTAGACGGGTTTATATGTGGAGGGAGTCGGGAACACGAAATCATCTCTCAAACATTATGAAACGTGACCGTTTCGGTCGTACAGGTGTGATGATATGGGGAGGAATCATGATCAATGGATGTACACCCCTACACATTTTCGACAGTGGATCTGTGACCAGCGAAAGGTGCCAGAATGAGGTGCGAGAACCTTATGTCAGATTTTTCAGAAGTGCATGTGGACCTGACTCTTTATTTATAGACGAGAATGCTCGTCCACATTGAGCAATGCTCGTTGACGACTTCCTCGAAAGTGAAAGCATTGAGCGAATACCGTGGCCAGCAAATTCTACTGATCTGAATCCGATAGAGAACTAATGAGACTACCTAGGAAGAGCAGTTGCACGTAGATCTCATTCTCCTCGAACTGTAAATGCTCTGAAGACGGCACAATTGAAGGGTGAGGCTTAATTCCCCAAACTGTGGTTAAAAACGTTATTACCAGCAAGAAAACACGTTGTGATATGTGTGTACAAGTCAGGGGAGATCATATCCGGTATTAAAATCATAAGGCTTAATTGAACCGTTTATTTCAAAAACCAGTCAACAGACATTTTTTTCAAAATTGAGTTATTAGTGCCATGTGATTCTTTAGGGGTAAATACACAATTTAGTACAGACAAAGAAAAAAAAACGGTACTTTTATAGTATGAAAATAACTAGCAAATTTTTGGCTTTAGTGCAAAAACCAGTCAACGGCGTCTGTTATCTGGTTTTTGCACTAAAATAGATTTTTTTGCGGCGCACCTTTGGTGTTACTGGTCTGGCTTGCTCTTGGCTGAGAAAAATTCCTTATCAGCTGGCGGAGTGCCAAGAAGAATGCATTCAAGGTAAAGGACGGATATTTGTCTCCAATTCTTATAGTTAGTGCCCGTTTTTATATTGGTATTCTTTTAAACTAATTAGAATAATGTCAGAAAGTTCCGATGAAGAGCCTGCAGAAAAAATGAGGCGAGGAGTTACAAATGAGGCAAAGTACAGGCGGAACGTTAATCGTACGGCCCGAGTAAAAGGTGAGAGTTATGTCTCATTTACTGGCAAGCAAGTACCTGCCCTTGAAAAACCAAATTTTATAACATGTAATTGCAAAATGAAATGCTATTTAAACATAAATGAACATGTAATAAATGAAACTTGGGGTTATTTCCACAAACTTGAAAACAAAAATTCACAAGATACATACATTCAAACCCTAATAGAAATTAGTGAAGTTATGCGTAGAACGAAAAATCAAAATCATGCTGAAGAGAAAACATCAAGTGTGGAAAATTCCGAAAGAGAAGCCTTTAAAAGAAATTATTCTTACAAATACAATTTAAAAATCAGTGGGGAATTGAAACATGTTTGCAAAAATGTTTTTATGAAAATTCATGGAATTTCGCACAACAGATTAGGGAGAATATGTCAGTTATTATGTACCAATACAACCCCTAAAGACGAGAGAGGTCAAAACAGAAGTGGCAATGCCATTTCGGGTCACATTTGCGCGCTTATTCATGAGCAAATCTCTAAATTTGAAGTTAAAGAGACCCACTACGGGGAAAAACGCAGAAAATACCTTGATTCCCGTTTAAATATTACGAAAATGCATGAATTATTTATTAATGACCATCCTAATCTAAAAGATGTTGTCAAGTATAACTTCTATTATTTATATTTTCGTGAAAACTTTGGGTACTCCTTCGGTAGACCGCAAGTAGATGTTTGTAGTCAATGCGAAAGCCTAAAGGCAAACCTAAAAGACAAAACTCTAGATGACTATACTAAACGTGAGGCAGCTGCAGAGCTAATGGTACATAAAAGGAGGGCTACAAAATTTTATGCTAATTTAAAAGAAGCATCTAAGAATGAGGATAATGAAACTGCAGCCCTATGCTTTGATTACATGCAAAACTTGCCTCTCCCGAGTATTCCTGTCCAGGAAATTTTTTATATGAGACAACTATGGGTAAACGTTTTCAGTATTCATGATTTAAAAAGTAGTAAATCAAAAATTTACCTTTATCATGAAGGAGAAGGTAATAAAAGCCCAAATGAGGTATGTAGTTTTTTACTACACTACATACAAACCGAGATACCTGTAACTGCTCATCCTTTTTAGTGACAGACCATCAGGCCAAAATAAAAACCATACGGTTGTAAGATTTCTAATGAATCTTTGTGACAAAGGACGTTTTGATGAAATCATTCACAACTTTCCTGTTCGTGGACATTCATTCTCCCCATGTGACAGAGACTTTGGATCTATAAAAAGAGTCATAAGAAGGGTTGATAGAATTTATACTCCAGATGAGTATAGTGAACTTATTTTAAAGGCTAGTAAAACAAGCCGTTTTACCATCCATAGAGTTACACCGAAAGATATTTTTAATTTCAAAACGTGGTGGCCACGGTATTATAAAAAAATAACCCACTCAGATGAAACCTCAGGAAGAGGTATTCCTAAGGATGAAAAAGATATTTTCAAAATATCAACTTATAAGCAGTTCATTTACAATAACAGAAGTCATGGGAGAGTGATGGTAAAGCCACATATTGATGGATTCGTTGAGTCTACATTTTCACTTCTAAAAAAACAAAATATCCCAGAATTGCCTACTGAAAGGGTATATCCTTCAGGAAAGGTGAGAATTTCTTTTTCCTTGATATAAACTTACATCTTATGCTCAACCTTATCAACTCTCGTTTCATATTTTAGTTTAACTTTTTTATTTTATCGTTATCATTATAGGTTCCTATTAATGTAAAGAAAATTCGAGATCTAAACGATCTCAAACAATATCTAATTGGATATGAAAATTTCTACACCAGCATTTTGAATCGGCCAACTACTAATAGTGAAAACATAGTCGAAATGGTTTACGATAACGAATAGCTATCTCTCCAGGAACCAAAATATGACAAAAAATACCTTATATAATAATGTAATTAGTAGGTGATAAATAAAAATATAATGTTTTTCCCTAACATTCTCATTTTTACTACAAGATATTACAAAATTGCGAGCAAAGCTCTGAAAATACGCGTGAACGATTAGTTTATTGCAAAAAGCAGTCAACTACAAAGGTTTTAATAATTTTTTTTGTACTAAAGATACGACGTAAGAAAATATTTTTTGTCGGTAAAGTATCCCAATGAGGTCTACTTTAAGCCTAAAAAAAATCAACACCTAAATAAAAAGCAGTAAGTTGTTAAACAGTTTTTTTCGTTTTTCTCAAAACAACAAATTTGTCTGTTGACTTGTTTTTGAAATAAACGGTTCAATTCTGTTCTGCGCTATTCCCTTTTTTCTGAGATTGTTTTTTCACATTTTATTTCCATTTTTCATGTTTCATGTTACAATGTTACATTATGTGCAATGCCCTAACTTTTCCCCTTTGTTATTTATGTGTCATTCCACAAAACATCACTAGTTCATAGTTTCTGAGAAATTCGTGAATTTATGCATGTAAAAATAATTTTGGACATGAGTATTTTATTTGATTATAATGGGGCTTTTTTTCTCACTGTGATCTTTACATGTTATGTACATATTACTATACCAAAATTGGCAACATGGCTTAAAATCAAGGCTTCTCGGAGGTTTCACCCCAAACTCTCCCGCGTCTTTTCCCTGAGCCTCTGTTGGGCAGAACTGATGCTGAAGCACTATAATGTGATAATTTGCATTCTTGAAAAATGATGCGCAATTTTTAACCTTTCTTGCCATTGCAGTGATTTAATATCGTGTTCAAACTATAACTCAAGTTGCGAATTAGCTATTTTCATGTCAGTAAATCTTTTCCATCATAAAAGGAAATTTATGAGGTGCATATATCACATTCAGTGACGCAGTGAGAAATTTTTCAATGGGGGTGTCGTTTGAAAATTTCCGAAATAAAAGGTCGAAAAACGGGATTCCAGGCCCCAACATGTGCATTCATACATAAATTTTTCCTGCTTCATGCCGGTGTTATGATCCCCTATCCCCCCTTTGGGTACGCACTTGACCACATTATCAAGTTCATCTTTGCTTCGGTACACCTCAGGTAATGTATTGAAGTTGCTGTGAAAAGATATATAAACAAACATTTATGACTGGCAGTTTTTAGAAGCTCTAGGAGAATAAATTTATACAATCATTGCCAAATCCCACCAACTGTAGAGTATATAGCATATTCTTAAGGAGAAATTTTACCCCCCGTCAGTACACTTCACAAAGTGTTCCTTTTGTTTCTCTTTTTGAGACAGTTTTTTTAAATGAAGCAACGTGTAAGCTTTTAGTAAATCATCTAAGAGAAACAATTATGCACCTCATACTGTGGAAAAACCTATACTATGCAGTATTATTTACCCATTTAAACTATTTTTAGTTACTAACTTATAATTTCAAAACTTAAAAGGTCAATATTTTATGGATGTAACATAGAAAAAAATATTATTTTTTTATTTTTACAATTTGTGCATTTTATTTTTAGCCAATTTCGTGGAAGCTCTACGAATTTTACAGAACCTTTTTTATGAAATCGTTCTCAACAGAGTTCTACCCCTCCAAGTTTTATTTTTCATCAGGTAATTCAATTTTTTGTCACATTTTCAGTCACTTAATTAACGAACAAAATGGTATTTATATTCTTTTGTTCAAAATATTGTGAAAGTAAAATTCAATGATGTAACAAAGGACAGACCGCAAGAAAGCGATAGGTAACACGTGGGCACATTAATGATCCAAAAGAAGTGTCAGAAAGTACGTTACAGAGATTTCTTTGCAGTCTAATCAGCATTAAGTTACACACAAGCTCAAGTCGTTCATCTTATGCTTCAACTGCTATTAACTGTACGTTTGAAAATTAGATGTTATGAATTTATGAACATACAAGCAGACGAAACATCCTTTTCGACCACCCCGAGTAAATTATGACTACTTTTCTCGTGACGTCGATATGTACGTATGCATGTATGCATGTTTGTACGTATGTATCTCGCATAACTAAAAAACGATATGGCGTAGCAC
>JAXGGA010017426.1:0-24379 GCA_038373865.1 Uloborus plumipes | reverse complement strand
GTTTTGACAACATTAATTTCGTCACATTAACGAAGTAAAGTCATAAAGTAAAAAAGCTAAGTTTTGAAACTAAGCTTTTAAATCTTGATATAAAATTACAAAAATCATTTCACTAAATTTTACTAACCCTCAGCACCAGTAAGTTCATACATGCAACTACTAAAATGCACAATTGGTTTACATCATGAAATAACTAACTGTTAAGTCTGGACACAGATTAAAATAAAAATAGCAGTAACAAAAATAAAAATTCTTACCTCTTAAATAAAAATTTTCTTTTTTTTGTTGCTCAAAAAAGGCAACAATAGAGCGAGTAGATTTTAAAATGCACTAACACGCCCTTTTGTTGCCTATTTTGAATTTATCCATTGCGATTAACGAAGTCTTCTTAAAAATGTTGAGAGGAAATGCTGGATACCGAATAATCACATGAAAAGATCCAAATTATTTTTCCAGTCAATTTGATTAACTACGCAGAATCCTGGAACAATTCTTCTTCGAATGCTATCAATAGTCAACGCTCTTCGACGAAGCATTTTCAAATTGAAACAAAATGGCGCACACATAATAACGTCCTGAGGAACACGATTAAATAACATTCGACTGTGATGACAAACGACGAGACACAGATGTCCTCTTTTCCATGCTAATGCGAATAATACAGCTTTCACAGAAGCGTAAACATGCACATTAATTCTCGATGACTTTACGTTACTTTTGCTGCGCACTTTGATTCAGTTATGAATCATTTGTGCTGCCGTCGTTTCTGCGCACGCCCCAAGTCTCTTCAGACTGTATCTAACTCTCTCGTGCGGTTATATTTCAACCACAAAACCGGGTAAATTCCGTTTTTTGTTTCTCCAACTTGGTAATTCACGGAATAGTTCCGTTTTTTCAAGGAAAAGTTCTGTTTTGAAACGAAAACGGAAATTTACTGTTAAAACCAGTAAAAATCTTCCTGAAAATTCAGGTTTTTTTTAACAGTGCATGGTGAGGCTCAATTCGAAATTTGAAGGCAAAAGCTGAGTAATATGCAATGAGCCGCACCATGGTTTGCGGATGCTCGCTAGTAAGATACAGTGGCTCACAAAAGTGTTCATACACTAACCATTTTCAATGAAATCAAGCTTTTTTCATTAAATAAAATTAATATTTCGGAGTGGGTGTTTAATACTAAGATCTTTGATCCAATCGAAACAAAACTACATGAAATATTTTTATAATTTAACAAAACTTGATTTTTAAGAAATTAATAATCAAAGAGTATCATGATATTGATCTCACAAAAGTCTTCGTACATTTTGAAGAAATATTTACATATTTGCAAATAATCTAATTTTTCATTGTTTTATCATTTAGTATGTTATTCTTCAGTATCTACAACAGCTTTTAAATGCCTTGGAATAGATTTGGTTAGTTTTTTTTTGTGATATCTACGTCCATGTTTATTCACTCTTTGATCATTATACTGCTTTTAATTTGCTTTACGTTTTAACGTGGTAATTTCGCACTCTAACCTCCAGTTTTCTCCAATTTTGTTCCATTGGGTTTTAAACTGAATTTAAGGATAACTTGGGTTGTATTTATAAAAGTTTTGGGCAGTTTTGTAGACGCCAAAACCGAGCGTTGAAAGTCGCGTGATTCTTAAAGTTATCTGGGAAAGAAAAGCAAGTTGCTTCCAGTGCCCAAACTTTGGGCCGATAGTTTTAAATTGCGTTGTAAAATATTTAAATAAACAGTATGCTTCATCAATTCATCACTAAATATAAATTACTAATTCCTGCTGCTGACAAACACCCTTATTCAAGAACATCTCTATCACCACTTCACTTACCTGTTCCAACTAAGCTCTTAGAATTAAATTCCTAACTTTTTCTCCTCCTTATAATTATCCCCAAAAATGTTAAATTTACTTATATCTGCAAATATGTCGTTATTCGAAAGCATTTTGGGGTTATTTATCATTTATTTTGTGAAGAAAATCCTAAATGTAATGTTATTTGAACTATAACAAAACATTTTCTGAGGTTAAAGTGCCCAAGTATTCCAGCTGTTTAGAAGATTGGGCGAACCTTCTCAGTTGAAATTGAAACTTAAATGCTTCCTCAAATTCTGCAGAAACTTTTTTGCTCTCAAGTGTATATTTTTCTTACACTTTCTAACCATAAATCTCAAACAACGTATTGCAGGCTTTGCCAGTTGACCCTTTCTTACCTAGGTTTCGCTCCGATTTTTTTCTTCAAAGCATTTTAACACATATTACACTAAGGAATGTTATAAATTAACTAACTTGGAGATATTTTGAGCCGACTTACTACTATTATGATGAAAAAAAATCTCATTTTTATTGTTGTCTGTTTTTTTTTTTACAAATACAAGACATTTAAAAATAGTTAATAGATTATTTCGAAGTAAAATAACAAAAAGTTAAAGCCAAATGCCTTTTAAGTGTCAATACAGTGCAAGAATAATGAAAAAACGATAGATGTGAACTTAAATCAGGAATTTCTTGGAAAATATTGCAGTGTATGAAGACTTTTGTGGCATGTTATTTCTGTGTGTCTTCGCTTTTTGACTCATTTCAAAAGCAAAATCAGTCAATATTTCAAAAACAAATACAGGGCTTAGTTCAGAATGATTCAGAGATGATGGGAAAAAATATTGATCTTCATATTCAAATTCAGTTCCAGGGAATTTTTGTTTAATTACAAATTTTTAAGGTGTACGAACACTTTTGTGAGCCACTGTAAATTCACTTTATCTACCAGTTTGTTGGCAATCTTAGCTACAATAAGAGGATCTTTGCCTCCAGCTCGATTATTGGCTATTCCTAACTGAGGAGTCCACAATAAGGACGAAACTGCAGTCTTAGGATGCTATGATCGAGCTGGTGGGTGCGTTTGCTTCAGTTCTGCCTTAGCCCTGGCTTATGAGCAGTAACTCATTGCATATGATTTTCAGGATCATAAAAAAAATGCTGATCTTTTCAAATTCTATATCAATTTCTCTGCAAGACACTACTTGTTACCCTTCTGAAATCCAAATCAGAATTACTGACTTTTTGCTTTGGTAATTAAATATAAGATCTTACTTCAACAGAAAGTCATCCACGTTATATAGAAATTTGGAAATTTGTACCAACAAATTTTTTTTTCACATTTACACACTTTAGCCGTCTGATGCTGTTGTAGATTTGGTTCAAAATACGCTTCTAAACAAACATGCTTTGTTATGAATGCAAAAAAATCTAAATACCGTTGAATATTAATTGATAGCACTTAAAACACTTAAACTTCTTGGGATTCTCAAGAACCAATCCTAAAATTGAAGACTTGGTAAAAAAGATACTCAAAAACCACATTAAGTACGGACTGTTTAATTTTTAGAATGGAATGTTTGATATTATTTATTTCTTTTTTAAGCATAAGCCAACTGACAGAACTTATAAACGTGTTTATTAACGATAACTCTTAAGTTCGGACTTGTTTTATCTTTATTATCAGTTATATTTAAATTGGTCAGATTTACGAGAAAAAATGTTTCATTTGAGTAAGAACTACACAGTTAGCCAACCAAAAATCTATTTTTAACTTTTTAAAATTTTTCAGTTTGTTGGAAAAATACAATGTGGCACGCTGAGCTTTTTCTCTCCAGATAGTGGCACTCTCCCTAAAAAGGTTGGCCACCCCTGCATTAATGCCTAGCGTCCCTTTTTAGGGTCGGTCCAAAAAAGGGTCTGAATTTCCTCAAAATGAACATTTCAACCAAATAATAGTGTTCAATTAGTACCTTGGTATTGTTTCAATTCGTTATTAACAGATTGCAGCACATAACCATTGTAAAGTGTGTTCTGTAGCAGTTTTAATATGATCTATATCAAAAATTACATCGTTCACAATCTCAAGAGAAAAAGCTAAGTTTTCAAAGTTATTTCCAGCTTCGCGGTTTATGTTAATTGCTCATTTTATTTCTTCTTGTAAAATGTCTTTTTAAATGTTATATAGTAGGCAGAAAAAAATTTTAGTAAAAAAAGTATGTACCCTCTGGGGTCTATCGTAACTGTTAAGGGACGATTTTTCTTTTCTTAATAAAAAAATTATTTTCTACATAATATTTTTATTTATTATTTTTCCTCTCCATTAAACACTGTTTATAACCAGTATAAGATATACAAAATATCTTAGGGAAAAAAATGTCAGGCATTAATGGATTAAGAAATCCCCTTTCCATAGTGGCCCTTACCCCTTATTGTCGTTCGAAGTTTTGTTTTGTAAAATCCTCTTGCTGCTAACTTATATATCACAGTTTTTCTTCAGACAGTTCTACATCATAAGAGTTTTTTTAATAAATGGTGAGCAAATAGATCTTAAATACTAGTCCAACGTTGATGTCGTGCGTTCAAAAACTTGTCAGTTTTCTTCTCCCCTTCCTGTTATATTATTACCTCTTTTGGGGTTTAGTTAAGCTGAAAAAAAAAGCAACAATATTGAATCAATTTTAAACTGCTGTTTAAACCTAGGCCATCTGATTTAATCATGCTTTTTCAAATGCATTGAACCAACAAACATAACACAAGGACCAGGAAACCACAAGATAAAGTGTAACTTTTTAAACATGTTTTAGAAGGAATCGAAAGAGCAATGTAAAACATGATTCTTTATGCAAAAATTATTTGCCCTCGTGTCAGTCGAAATTATTACGCTTACTTGAAGTTCGAAAAATTTTCTTTCAAGTTACGAAAATGTATGTCACTATTCATTGCGTCGTTTATAAATGTGCCACCACACCAATTGTACCAACTTTTTGCCAGTTTTACAGCGAGTAAGAGAGTGAATCTAAATTTTAAGTCAACGATTAGTACTTTTTTTGGTTAATTCTGTTGCCGGAATGCGGTATAGAAGATCTTTTATTAATATTTTTAATGCGAAAGAGAGGAAATCAAATCTTAAATAAAGGATTTCATTTTCCTTAAGTTCTTACTGTTTAGAACTACATGCCGGCCGTTTAGACAATATTTTTCCACTAATGTATTTTGTAAAAATTTTTGTTTAAAAGGATGAGAGAATCTTGTCTTTGACTTTTTCCTTTCTCCTTCAAAAGTTCTAGACTAGACACTTAAATCTTTTTAACTGGAGCCATTGAGACAGCGTATGTCAGAAGTTTTATGGAACAGTGGCCATTTCGGAAGAAACTTACTTTACTAACTATTTCTTTATATGTCCTTTAAGTTGCAATTATTAGCATCAATTATAGGAAGCGGCAAGCTTCTGCAAATGGTGCTAGTAATGGCAGTCCTTTAGCGAAAGAAAACTACTAGAACAGAAATTTCGGGAAATAGTTTTTTGGTGAAGGAACATTAAATTAACCACTATAAAATCTGTTACTAGCGTTGGCTCTTACAAATTGTTTTTCGTGGACCGTTGGAAATTGAATGATCCTAGTGAATACTTCAGACACTTCTTCAGCGATTTTTTTCAAGATAATGTTTTGGTTTTTATGTTGCTTGAGGATTTCTGAGTTTTTGGGCATTGAGTGGTAAATACACATGCTTCGGTGGCTATTTTAAGTGTTTTTATCTTATCATCATTACCGTCATTATCATTATCAACATGAAGGTTTTCGCTTGTAGTTTACAAAAGCTATGATCTGTTGGTTTAAATTCGAAATTGTTCGTACCGATATTTTTTTTACTTCTCTGGACAATCGAACTTTCTGAGACTTAAGTTCAGTGATGTTGTCGAGCGGACACGGTTCCTCTAATGTATGACTTATAAGATAAAATTCACGGAATAAGGAATTTTCCTTGTCACAGTGATCTCCCGTGACTTTAGGAGAAGTAAGCTTTTGAGATGTTAGGGCATGGGTTTACTAACTTTTTTGATTCGCGACAACTTTTGAAGAATTGGAATTTTATAACAGCATTACCCTGGCCCCCAGTGGCAGAAACACCGCGACACGGCGACATCGTCGCCGCCAGTGAAACCCTCTTGCAGACAGTTTTTGTCTGCACTAATAAAAACAACTTAGAAAAGTTGTCCACAACTTTGGGTCATTTTTTTCCGCTCTTGAGCATGCTTTGACTTAGGGGCTTTTTTTCCCCTCCCCATTTAGCCGCTGGGAAAAAAAAAAGTGTTACGGGATAAAAAAAAATTATTTGCTGTGGCCAAACATGGCGCCCGAAACCTTTCTTCGCTTTTTTTGCTCGTTAGAGTAACTGTGTTTTATTTCACTGGGGTTATTTTTTACATGTTATTTTTCATTCATTTACGTGATATCTATCCTGCCCCCGTCGATTTTTGTCCCGTAGTTTTTCTATGAAAAAAAAATTGAAGTTTTCTTTGTACCGTGGACAAACATGGCGCCCGAAACTTGACTTCATTTTACTACTGTTATGTTTTTGTTTAAGATAAAGCTGGATTTTCTTCTTCATTCATTTGCATCGCATCTGCTCCCCCCTCCCCCCGATTATAATCAATCGGTGCTTTATTAACAAAAGTCTTTTTTTTTGTTGGACTTATGCTTAGAAAATTGGCTTTTCTATGTTTGGTGTAAAGTGAATTTTTCCCAAATTTACAGGACACCCCCCCCCCTCTACCACCAATCTTTATGCACATTGTAATTTTAGTCTTTTTTTTGTGACTTTTAAAACACAGAAAGTCCAATAAAAAATAAAAAAATCCCAATTTTTTAAAAAAGATTTTAATTTATGCTCAATGGATCATTAAAACTAGCTGTCGTGGCCGTCACGAAACTTTCTTCTATATCTATCTTATGAATTCCGGTTACAAAATAAAATACGTACTCGCCCGAGTAATTGGAGACAGTTACAATTTCCCAATTATCGTAATAACCCTGCAAATTCAGAATCAACGAGCGAAATTGGAAATCATTGCAAAAGCCTTGTTTAGATAAATTGCAAACATTTTATTTGTTAGTAAAAAGAAATTGGCAACAGTTAAAAATTTCAAATCATTGAAAGTTTTCAGCTGTTTTGATAATTAAATAGCGTGAAAGCGATTTTTTAATGAATTAATTTTTCGCATTGTTGACTAAGCGCAAAGATCACCCATCCTCCCCCTGAGGAGATTGGCGACAAAATTTAATCGATGCTTGCTTCCATATTGAGTTAGTGTTATTCCAAATTTCATTCAAATCGCAGCAATATTTCCCGAGATACAGTAGGTGCAATGACAAAATAAGCACTTTTGATTGCTCCACCCCCCTTTGAGATATTGACACACAAATTGAATCAGCACCTGTACTCAATAGGGTCTACCTATGGACCAATTTTCGTTTGATTCCGCCGGTTACTTCCTGAGATATAGCAGTCACCCCCGCGCAGAACACGTGCGATTGCTCCACCCCCCTTGCAGATATTGACAAACAAATTGAATCAGCACCTGTACTCAGTAGGGTCTACCTATGGACCAATTTTCGTTTGATTCCGCCGGTTACTTCCTGAGATATAGCAATCACCCCCGCGCAGAACACGTGCGATTGCTCCACCCCCCTTGGAGATATTGACAAACAAATTGAATCAGCACCTGTACTCAGTAGGGTCTACCTATGGACCAATTTTCGTTTGATTCCGCCGGTTACTTCCTGAGATATAGCACTCACTCCCGCGCAGAACACGTGCGATTGCTCCACCCCCCTTGGAGGAATTCGCTAAACAAAGTCAGGTGCACCAGTTCACATGGTGGTACATATGTGCAAAAATTTTTGTTCGATTTCATGCAGTAGTTTTTGCTCTAGCGCGGCCACAAAAACTGGTCACACACATACAGACTCACACACAGACAGACACACACACACACACACACACACACAGACAGACACTTTCCAAAAATGGTCGAAATGGACTCAGCGCACCTCAAAACGTGCAAATCCGTCAAAATTCGACATTCGAAAATTTTCACGAAACCAATACTTTCTTCTATATATTAGATATAGAAGAAAGTAAAAAATCAATAGTTTGATCGCTGGTCGTGCCCTTCCTTTTAAGTCCTAATTTAAAGTCTACCGTTTTTTTTCTTTAAAATATTTATCGAATTCAAGTTTGTGACCAATACCTGCAAAAACAGCTCAATACGTTTTTGTCTTAATTTCTAAATTATTCTGAACATTTTAATGAAAAAATCTTTTTGATTTCATTAAAGTAACCACAGTTAAAAACTAGCTGTCGTGGCCGTCACGAAACTTTCTTCTATATCTATCTTATGAATTCCGGTTACAAAATAAAATACGTACTCGCCCGAGTAGTTGGAGACAGCGCCAATTTCCCAATTATCGTAATAACCCTGCAAATGCAGAATCAATGAGCGAAATTGGAAATCATTGCAAAAGCCTTGTTTAGATAAATTGCAAACATTTTGTTTGTTAGTAAAAAGAAATTGGCAACAGTTAAAAATTTCAAATCATTGAAAGTTTTCAGCTGTTTTGATAATTAAATAGCGTGAAAGCGATTTTTTAATGAAGTAATTTTTCGCATTGTTGACTAAGCGCAAAAATCACCCCACCCTCCCCCTGGGGCGATTGGCGCCAAAATTTAATCGATGCTTGCTTCCATATTGGGTTAGTGTTATTCCAAATTTCATTCAAATCGCAGCAATATTTCCCGAGATACAGTAGGTGCAGTGACAAAATAAGCACTTTTGATTGCTCCACCCCCCTTTGAGATATTGACACACAAATTGAATCAGCACCTGTACTCAATAGGGTCTACCTATGGACTAATTTTCGTTTGATTCCGCCGGTTACTTCCTGAGATATAGCAGTCACCCCCGCGCAGAACACGTGCGATTGCTCCACCCCCCTTCAAGATATTGACAAACAAATTGAATCAGCACCTGTACTCAGTAGGGTCTACCTATGGACCAATTTTCGTTTGATTCCGCCGGTTACTTCCTGAGATATAGCAATCACCCCTGCGCAGAACACGTGCGATTGCTCCACCCCCCTTGGAGATATTGACAAACAAATTGAATCAGCACCTGTACTCAGTAGGGTCTATCTATGGACCAATTTTCGTTTGATTCCGCCAGTTACTTCCTGAGATATAGCAATCACCCCCGCGCAGAACACGTGCGATTGCTCCACCCCCCTTGGAGGAATTCGCTAAAAAAAGTCAGGTGCACCAGTTCACATGGTGGTACATATGTGAAAAAATTTTTGTTCGATTTCATTCAGTAGTTTTTGCTCTAGCGCGGCCACAAAAACTGGTCACACACATACAGACTCACACACACACAGACAGACAGACAGACAGACATTTTCTAAAAATGGTCGAAATGGACTCAGCGCACCTCAAAACGTGCAAATCCGTCAAAATTCGACATTCGAAAATTTTCACGAAACCAATACTTTCTTCTATATATTAGATATAGAAGAAAGTAATGACTTGTCTTAAACCATGTCATTAATGCAACAAGCTCTTACAAAAAAAAAAAAAAATGAAATAAAAAATTAAAACCTCAGAAAGTGCTAAAGATATCCAAATAGAATTTTAGAAGATTAATGAAATAGCTAATGGAACAAATAGAAAAAAAACATTATAAACTGAAACAATGAGTTTTATAACCTGGATAAGTGATAAGGATGCAAACCTATGGTGCCCCTCCCCCCCACCCATAGTTAAAAATTAAAGTTTAAACTTTTTTATAATTTTGTACCAATTTTGTTTTTCCTGTAAAAAAAGTAAGAGAAGTTTTTAGAAGCCTTTCTTTTTGAAATCTTTTGTCAGAATTTATCTTTTTCTTTTTTGAGTGACATGCTCAACAGGTCACAACTTACAGACTGCATGTTACACACTCCTAACATCAAAAGTAAAAAAAAAAATTAAAAAGAATACATGATGCTTACAACATTTTAGATAAAGTGCTACAAATTATAGTTATTAAATTATAATTGTTTAATATATGACTAGTTTATTAAAATTGCACTCAAAATTTGCAGACAGATAATGAAATTGTCAAAGTTTGTCGCAGACAGCTGCAAAACTTTCTGCCACTGGGCCCTGGCCCATTTGTAATTATACATTTTGATGTAATAAACGCTTCTTGGCACCCTTTGCCTCTCCCTGAGGCACCTCAAGGTGCCGCGGCACTCACTTTGGAAGGCCCTGCTTTTGGAGAAAGCGATAGAGAAATCATCTTCTAATGAGAAAAATACTTAGCGCAAGTTTTTTTTTTTTTGGGGGGGGGGGGAGGAATTGGTATTGAACAGTAGTGGTAGATTTTCACATTTGTGGGCCACTTTATCTTTCGTAAACATTTTTTTGCCAGGTCTGTCAGTTCGATTTTTTCTAGAAAGGGAGGGGGGAAGGGTTTTCACTGAATGTAATGTATCGTAAAACCATGCCAATTTTCATGTAAATCATTGGGGGGGGGGGGGGCAATCGACCCCCTAAAATGACTGGTATGCAATTTTGGAACTTTTTGTGGGCCCGTAGGTCATGGGGCAATTGCGATATGGTGAATCTGCCACTGATGAACTGGTAATTTGTTGGTTTGTGTGATAAAATTTGGTTTCTAAAAAAAAAAGCAATGCTGATGGAAGTTTCAACTGGCTCAACGGGATCTGTTACCAGAAAATGACTTAATATATCAATGTTCAACTTAAGGTCAGGCAGTTAGTAAAACAGTATTTTTCGAATGTTCGACGCTGACTCATATCACTGCAGTTTATTTTATTTGTGTTTGTTTTTGAAATCCTGTATAGCAAGTCGTCAGAAATAATATGCTTCCACAGGATGCGCCAAAATGTGAAAACGGTCGCCAAAGGAAATAGCTCGAGGCAAAATCAGTTGATGTGATTGCACATAAACTCGCATGATTGCGAGTTCGCGTGTTTTGACACCGAATTTCTGGGAAGTGTTTTGTTAACTGCGCAGTGACCGATTAAAGAATCGGTGCGACTCCAGCGGCATCATGAGAGAACGTTAGATCAAGTTTATTTCTCTCCTCCCCTGCCTCTGTCGTGTTTATTTCGTATTCAAGAATTCATCATTCGAGACATTTATCATGGCGAACTAGATTTTCCTGCATAGCCACATTGGATTTTGTTCTTGTTTCTCTTCCCCTCCTCGGGTTATTGAATGAGTATTTTCGAGGACCACATGTATTCAAAAACAAGACCTCCCGGTAGTCATTGCAAATGCTAATAAAGCTGAATTTTCTTGCTATAGTTTTATTAAATTCTAATGGCGTAGAGCTTAATGCTTCCTGGTAACACATTGATTTTTGTATTCGAGCAGACGGTAGAAATGGCCTTTTCTGCAATACTTTTGTTTCGGACGATAAATTTTAAATCGGTCTAAAAATTCGTGTTAACTTTTTACGATGCATTTCCGCAGTCGCAGATAGTTATAAATGACCTGTTACGCTATACCTTGTTTTGCACGCTAAATTTTCGTGAAATCGAGCCGAAAATTTATACTTTATTAACTTATTTTCGAAATTGAAGGGGCAAGTGGATAAAGGTGATATGTGACGTTTAATATGATCAGAAAAATCTCTAGGTTATTTTTAGAAAACTAAGATACGTCTACTAGTCACTGAAATGGTTGGTAACCAAGCATATGTTCCCGTTTCACCCGTTGAGAAAAATCCATTAAAAAAAACAAAATATTTTTTTGAAAGCTTTTTCTAGAAATTAAGAAAATAGTCACTATCACCTTTATCCACTTTTCTCTTCAATTCTAAACGACCTTTTCTGCAATATTTTGGGTCGGACGATAATTTTTTGTTGAAAAATTCACTTTTAGCATTTGCCGTGAATTTTCACCGACGATTGAAAATGGGTACATTTTAATCGGATAACGGATGAAAGAAAACCCCGCTTATACGAATAAAACATCCCGGAATCCATAGACGCAATGTTAAAGATCCCAGCTTAATCGAATAATAAATATCTTGGAACTGACAGTATTCGTTTTAGCGGGGCCGACAGCACTTTGTTTCGTACTGTAAATTTTCATTCAATCAGTCTGAAAAATTACCTTAACTTCTTGCTGTGAGTTTTCACCGACGGAACTAAATAGCTTTTTCTAAAATATCTTGTTTTGGCCAGTGGCTTATATAGCGCCCCCGCGGGGGGGGGGGGCACAAGATATTTGAGGGCGCACGATACAGGAAAATAGCACTATTAGTTTCACGGGAAACTATTTTTGAAATTTTAATACGGGGTTGGGGGGCGCACTTACAAATCTTGCGGGCGAGCGCACTAATGGCATGTGCGCAACTGGTTTCGAATTAAAAAAAAAGTTTCGTTTAATTGATATGAAAATTCATGCGAACTTTTTGCAGTGAATTTTTTATCAGACGATTCTGAATTGTCTTTTTCCGAATGACCGTGATTGCACACCATGGTCCCTCTCTTCTATCCACGATTGATATGAAATCTCCAAAACTCACATTAATGCTATTATTTCAACAAAACTTTTTGTTCTTTTCATTGTAAGCACACACAGGGCGATAAGTATAAGATTCCGATGTCGAACTTGTTTTTGCTTCTATATCTGCCGTATTATAAAATTCATAAAACCTGAAAAATTCAAGACTCTTTCTTCAATGGTGGAAGGACTAAAGCCTGACCCCCCCCCCTTTTTCCCCCTCTCAACTTTTCTACTGCAGAGGGAAAAAATATGTTTGGAAAAAATAATTGATATATTCGTGCAACTTATTAAATGTCTCGTAAATTAATATGTGTTGTAAGTAATTCGCCTTTCATTCATTGTGTCAAACAAACAGTTAAATAAATGCAGAACACACCCATTCTAATTTATAAGTGTTGTTGGATCAAACATGCATTTGTTAGAAAATAAAAGGGAGGAAAGTATTATTTAGGCTTTGTGTATCATGAAAGCTTTCACTTAGTATCTCCTCAACAAAAAATTGTAATACATTGAAGATATTTTTTAAAACTAAATGACAACCGTGCGTGAAAAGCGTTACGTTTTGTTGTTGCTCTGGAAGCAACAAAATTCCTGCGCTTCTGTGCAGGTCTTGGCAAAACGCCAGGAATGGCGGCCGCGGTCTTTCTTCCCCTCGCACACTCGTGATCAGATAAAAAAGAAAAAAATAAATAAATAAACTACAAGTTCATTGATTGGAGCAGAAGCGTGTGGCGTGGCTTCGGAACGTTTATTTTCGTTGAGGGAAAAAGGAATACTACGGTAATTTTCTCAAAACAATGTTTTCGTTATCTAATGGCGCAGTGTGAAGCTGTAAGCTCTAAGTTCGAGACTCGACTTAGATTTACCTACCTTCATCGAGTTTTCTCATAAGTTATATCAACCGAAACATAAGTTATATCCGAATCCAAGGGGTTGGTTTTAGGCGTTAAACCCCTCCCATTGAAAAAATAATAAAAATCAAAATGAGGAAAATGTACATTTGACTTAAATTAAGTGCGAATGTTAGTGGACAATACTCCTTTTTAATACGCTTTTATTAGTTTCACATGTGGGTTTGTTTGTATGTATGTAACTTTGAATAAAAGATAAAATTCACGTTCTTAACAAATATAAATGCAATATATTTAATACAATTATTAATACTAAAGGCTAAACTATATTATTACATGTTGATGTATTATAAGTGTTTCACTTGTATGAAACTCTGAATAAAAGATAATATTCACGTTCTTTGCAAATATAATAAAAGTAAAATATTTAATACTAGCCGGGTACCCGACCCTGCCCGGGTTTCTGCCGGGTAATGTGTTTCAGTGAAACTCATTCATATTTTTTTCAGCGTTAAAGTGCACATCCATATACATAAATGACTACTTCTGTAAACAATGGCTATTTTTTCTGTTTGGATAAACTAAAAAAAAAATAACTGTATTACATACCCTAAATGCAAATGCAAGCTACAAATAATGTTTAGGTAAATAGGAAATGTTATAAGCTTGGTGTATTAAAATAAATATATATTTACAGTATCAATCGCTCTGGAGTCAACCATTTCCAAATATTGCACGTTAAATAAATCCCATTATTAGTTTCTATCCTTGTGATAACTTGGTGAAAACATCTTATGTACCTAATTTAGAAAAAAATGACTATAAACACTTTATATTTTCTAACTGTTGCCAAAATTCTCTCTTTATTAAGCGATCATTGGCACTAAGGCCACTATATAGACGAGCCGACGCATCAAGATTAAGTTTCACCACTTTGGATCCAGCTCGTGTTATGTTTTTTCTGGCGGTTGATGAGTGGTTGTCTTTTCTGGCAAGTTATCACGTTTTGGTAAATTTTCAGTGTGAGCAATTGTTAGCGGCATGTGAATTTGACAATGTCTGAAATTTTTCTCTAGTAACCCTAATGAAAAAGTGAAAGTAAAAGTAATGAATTGGATCCAAAGTGGTCGAACTTAAGCTTGATGCGTCGGCCTGTCTATATAGCGGCTCTAATTGGCACAGATGAATATAAAATCCTAAAAAAGCAATAAATTTCACACCTACTCCAGAGAAGCCTTGGTTAAACATTTTCATCATGATTACTATTAATATTGTTGTTGCGAGGCAACCAAATTTTGCAACAATAGACTGAAAATTTAATCATTTAATGGAGAAATTACATGAAGTTTACTATTTTCCATAATAACTTTTTTAAACTAAGCTTTTTAGAAATAAATTATAGCTTATCCTGCTTCCTGTTACTGTAGCTATTTACGGTGAAAAACTGGTTAAAATCGGTCCAGTAGTTTGGAAGATTACCCCGGACATACATACAAAAAGTAGTCATTTATGTATATAGATTATTATTAATAATGAAGGCTAAACTAAATTACGTGTTGATGTATTTCTCATAAGTGTATGTAAACTTATAATACATCATGGTTTAAAGCTTTATAGTTTAATAAACTCTAAAAGCGTATTTTTTAGTTTTTTAAAGTATAATTTAATTTTTTAATTGATAGGTTTTCTTAATGTTATTTAAACAAGAGTAAGTCTATGAAAATTTAGTGTAATTTACCATTGCCTCTTGCTGACAATAGTACCGCATCTTCGATTTTTCGGAGCAGGGACAAAAACTTGAAACTGCATTGTGTACCCCTTCCCCATCTTCCTTCAAGTTTTTATACCGAGTTTCAACCAGAAAAAAGAAAGTCAGCAATAAAGGGATTTACCGCCGAGTGCAAGGGCTCTGGTTTGTTCCCACCTAAATCCGGCACCGTACCCAAGGGGTGGGTTTAAGAGTTAAATACCTCTCAAGCCTCCCTTCCC
The DNA here is from genome assembly GCA_038373865.1 of Uloborus plumipes. Lineage (NCBI taxonomy): Eukaryota > Metazoa > Arthropoda > Arachnida > Araneae > Uloboridae > Uloborus > Uloborus plumipes. The sequence continues at coordinate 9,145 of JAXGGA010017426.1, read as the reverse complement.
CATTCTTTTGTTAAAATAGAGTTCGTGTTTTGGAAAATCAGGGGCTAAATAGTGTGATAATACAAAATTTTGCTTCATATAAAGAGGATAGAATGAAACTGACTTCGCAGAAAATAGAACTGTTGCAACCATATTTTAGAAGGTTTGTGTCTTTGCATGCATGCAAAATACTATAAAGTAAAACTTCTGTAAGCGCCACCCCCCTCTTTCCATGAAATTTTGGCCGCTCAAAGGGGGTGACCGCTTTTCAAGATTCTTCTTTTTCATTATTTCTGCGAAAATTTCTATAATACCTAATATTAGTAAGATTATTTATCCCTGAGAAATATGGTTTTTATTGTGCATTGCAACGTGAAAATATTATTTTGTACTACAAATTGTATTTCTTTATTAGTAGAGCGTTCATTTCACTGCATCAATTATTTTCGCGTATGGAAATATATATTAGAGTAACGGTAACGTAATCGCTTGGTGAGATTGGCAACTAATACTTGGATTTGGCTGTTTTTTTATTTTGCTGGAACTTTAAATGCAACATATTTCTGCATATACTGTCGGCCCCGCTTAAACGAATACTGTCGGTTCCAAGAAATATTATTCGATTAAACGGGGTATTCGATTAAGCGGGGAACTTTAACACTACGTCTATAGCATCGGTTCCGAGACATTTTATTCGTATAGGCGGGGTATTCGTTTATCCGTTACCCGATTAAGCAGGGACGACATTACTTATATGCAGTCAACGTGTTAATCAGTTTATTCAAATACAAGTAAAAAAAAATCCCTTGTCCCTTTTTTATTGGTTAAAATGCCGCCCCCTCCCTGGCTACTGCGTCCTTGGCAAGAGCCACTTCTGCCAACCCTTTGGTACGCTACTGAAAATATGCTTCAGCTTTTCTTTTACAACATTTTTTTTTGACCTGGTCTTATTTTCGGCGACACCCGATAATTTTATCTTTCCATCACATTATGAACGAGAGAAAAAAGGCGGTCATTAGAGAACTTTCCCAATGAGAACTGCAAGTGCTGATGGAAAAGAATGTCTTTGCGCTGAAGAACTTGCATAAAATATTACCTCATTGAAAATCGTTTCCCGTGGCAACGACAAGGTAAAATCCTCCCCATTACGGTTAAAATCTTTGACATTTCGATTTAATACTGGACGGATATATTTTCTGGATCGTTGGGAATTATTTATGGAAGTAAAAGTTTTTCCTGGTCTTGGCGTTTATGACTTTTCGAAAAGGATGAGCAATTTTTGATGTCAGTGAGTGTGTTTTTGCCAAGAGATCTATATCTTTCTTTCCGGTTTAGTTCATTTTTAAAATGGTTCATAAAGCAGAGCACTCATTGATCGTTGTATGACCGTTTTTTACTTGAAAAGGCAGAAAACAATGTTTCTAATCTTACCTTGGGGTTTACTCGAGGGTTGTTTAAAAAGTGCTTTTAAAATTAGGTTTTTGAAGGTTTTTTTTTTCCTGTGTCGTTACTTATTAAATAGAACATAAAGCGTTTCGAATTTCGCTATAAAACCGAAGTTCGCTCATGTACACCGCTGTATTTCGCTCATGTACACCGAAGTAAGAGCGGTTATAAACTGGTAAAATATCAGTGAAGAAGAAACGTTTACTTTTTTAACCATATGTTTCAGCCAGTATTGTAGAACTAATTTGTTTCTTACCAAAATGCAACAATGGAGAGGGGGGAGCTCTTAAACCGTCGTTGTCGTCATGCTGTTTGTGCATAGACTCAAAAATTTCACAAAATATCCGAAGATTTCTGTTAAAAATCCAAGATATTTGAGGGGAAACCCAAGCTGAGTAGCGTATGTTAAACCTAGGAGTTCTTACCCCACCCTTCTACGTCATTGAATATTGCCAATTCATCTTTCGGAAAAGATTTTCAAAGCTTAGTTAAAAAATTGATTCTGAACTAATTGTTCAAATTGAACAGTTGATTATTACACTTCAGACTGCAGTAATTGAAAAACACTGAAGTGTGTATGTTGTGTTTTCATACTCTAGTCTTACTACCCTATGCTATGTCCAAATTCAATTGTTTAGCTCTTGGGTAACAGAACTGAAGCAGCAGTTTATGCGAATCTTGTTGAAAAATAAACATCCCTCACAAACTGCGAATTTTGCGTCTGCAGAAAAAGGCTTAGTTTTCTTTATTTACAGCAAAATAAACAATGCGTTGAGAAACGATTGCTGAATTAAACTTTTGCAATCTCTGCAATCAGAAATTCTTTTCTTATCTCTTGGAAAAAGAACTTTCTGCGAGCTAGCGTGGGAATTTTTTCTCTTGAAATTTTACTTGTTTTTTTTTTTTTTTTTGAGGTTCCACGCCAATTCATCGCAATGTGGTGGGGGGTGGCAGCAATTTTCCAATTGAAACAGTGTTTAGATTCGTCGCTATTTCTTACTGTTAGAGCTTATTTTTCAAACATTCTGCATTTCGTTCTCATTTTCAACAATATATATATATATATATATATATACATATATATGTACTATATATATGTTGACTGTAAGCTGTATAACGGTTCGTCCGCTCCTTCGAATCTCCTCCAATACTCCTTCAACTAGGCTTTTATTTATTTTATTTTTTTTTTGAAGGCCCCTTCGAATTCCAGCACTTTTGTCCGAACTCCTTCAAAACTCTTCCATTTTTAGTTTTCGACTGCATATTCCTCCTCCATGACAGTGTGAACTCCTCCAGCCCTGAACCCCAAAAATGTGTCGAGTTAAGCGGGTATCAACTGGCCGAGATTCCACAATTTCAATTATTGTAGTGTTTTCTGTGTTGTTTATTTACTAGTGCTCACCATCAATATTGTAAAAATAATTTCAGTAAATAATTTTTCGTTTCTTTTTTTGCTGGAAAAGAAGATAAAATAAATTGGACAATTTTGAATACTCTACTTGGAATAAATCCATAACTTTTGAAAAAAGATAGGAGCTCCTTGTCAAATTAGAGAAAAGCCCTGCTCACTACTTGCTTGTGTTGTGCTGGTGCTACCTTGTTCCTCTTCTGGACTGTTCTGGGTACTTTTTCCAACCCCTTCCTAGGCCTAATACTAGCCCTAGAAAGAAGTACAAAGTATGGTGACTATCTCCTCTGAGTACTAGTGTTAATTCTCAAAAAAAAGCTCTTTCTGGAAAACAATGAATTGACTGACCTTTAAACAGAAGAATTCTCAGAGAAGGTCAACATAAAAATACTATCGGTAGCAAAAGTGGAATAAAGTAGGAAGTGGATGCCGACTTATAGAGGTTCCTGTGAATGTATGTCGAGTTGGAGAGGTTAGCACCCATTGAAATCAATCATTGGAAAAATACATGTCGACTTACTGGGGTTATTGTGTTGTCTGCGTGTCGTGTTATCGGAGTTCCACTGTATTACGACCCTACTCTTGTTACGTCTCTGAATATCTCCTCTATTTAACAACATCAAAGATGTAATCTAAAATTGAATTGTTGGAATTTTAATTTCGTGAAATTCCGAGTTAATTTTTCGAATCCCATTCCTAATGCCGTCAAAGATGACTTACAATTTCAAGACTTCAATTTCAAGAAATTTCTAAGGGAGAACCCCGGACTTCCCCCCGCATCATGGAAGAGAACCTACAATTGGACCCTCAGGTTTTGGAACCTCATCCTTTTCACTAATGTTACCTACTAAAGATTATCGCTTTTCTAAGGGAAGGGGGAGAGGATGTGGAGGAACGACCATTCCCGGAAAGATTTTTTATTATTATTATTGTAAAAATAATGCAAATTCAACTTAAATTGATTACAAATTGTGGTAAAAACTCCTTCAAAGTGTAATCTTTTCTACTTCAAAACTCCAACATAACTGCTTCATTTTCATTTCTAAAATTGAGTACGAATCCTGTGTATGTGTGCTAATTGAAACTGACATTGAAAATAGTATATTCACTACCTAGTAACAATCTCATCCTACTTGAAAGCTTTTGCATCGCTCTTCAAATAAATATTAATTACTTATTTCTCTGTCCAGCCAGGAAAGATACAACGTAAACAACTTTTTTCCCTGTCTACTATTGACCCTGTAAATATTATTTTCTGAAGATGACCGGAACCAACCCGATTGAACCAGTTCAAACCGATTCGGCCTCAATCGATGAATGGCACCTTCTGTCGCATAAATCCATCGAATCGTCTTGTCATGTCTTCTATTGTTATCGATTTACCTGGCCGTTCATTCATGTGGGTGATATTGAATTCTATCGTGACGACTGGAAAAATTGTCATTCGGCACAATGGCATAAATAAACTAGCCGATGGCGTTAATAAAAATGCACATAGTTGCTTTCTTTATTTAGCATGTTTCTGAATGTATCGTACTTTTTCTCATTGTGGTAATTGATTCGTGAGACATTGACTTTTTTATTTATGTCATTTAAATCTGCTTTCAACGTTTCTTTTCTTCTTTTTTTTTCAATTTTCAGTGAATCAACAATTCATTCACAGACTTAGAATATTTTTACTACCGAAATTGATCGTACGAGAAATTACGTTGCGATGTTTTAAACTTACAAAATGAACTGCCTACACATGTTTCAGAAAATCACAAAGGCAGTCCTTTACAAGGAGCAATACTTCCCAAATTCAGGAGTGCTGAAATGCTCCAGGTTTATGACGTTCTAATGTTTACATTGTTTTGATTGAGGATGAAATAATGGTTCTAGGAAAAAACGTTCCGGAAGAAACGTCCCCAGAAAAAACAGCCCCTTGGAAAAAACTTTCCTTCGGAAATAACGTCCCCGGAGAAAATGTCCCCTAGGGAAAAAATTGAGGTGCAAAAAATATTTTTAATCATTTTCTGTGAGCGACTGAAATTTTTTAAAATCACAGTAAAAGTAAGTAATTCTAACGAAAAGATAGCGAAATATTTTATTTAGTTTTAAAAATTATTTCTAAATTTAATTTTGTTTATAGTTTAGTTGTAATCTTTAATTTTAATTCATTACAAGGGATGTAATTGAGAGGGAAATAAAGAATTTGTAGTTATAAAAGTTCTAGGAAATTTAATCTTCTTTAACTTTTGCACTTAACAATTTTTGCTAACTTTTATCATTTCAGAGATAATTCGAAAAAAAAACACAAAAAGTCATAAATTTTTGGGTTTTTCGGCCCCTAAAAGTCCAGGGTCTTTCGTGTTGGATGAATTGGATTTTTCATGTTGGTACTAATATGTAGGACTAATCAAAGAAAAAAAAATCATCTTGCCCATTTTTTGTTAGGCAATCCCGTTTTTCTCTACCCATTGACTGGACTAATAGAGAGTTTTCGTCTGAAAATCAGTGAAACCGAAAACGGAATGTTTGCGACTCTTTCTTATCATAATGAGTGAATTTTTGAAACTCTGAAAAAGTCGAAAGAGGCCTGAATTTAAATTTTGATCCATAAAATGACTCTTTTCTACACTTTGACAAAGCCGGCAGAGTGCTGTAGTGGTTAAGACTCTGGCCTCTTATGCCCAAAGGCGCGGGATCAAACCCGACTCCAGTTGGTGGATTTTCATGATGCAGAAAATTGACAGCGTCCATCATGTCGCATGATTATGCGGCATGTAAAAGATTCCTCGAGTACTTGTTTGGCTTGTAGTGGCTCTTGGTAAAATTAAATTCCTTGTGCGGTTTCGCATCTAGTAGAGCCCAGGTGCCTCCATCTAGTGGGAAAACTGGGCTACAAAATTCTCGTAGCAATGGCATTCCGCCGATGGTGGTGGCAGTGTGGATGCCAGTTTTAGCACTAGGTCTGCAAATGGCAAGAAGCTAAACGCAGCCTCATTTGAAACAAATAAACACTTTGACGGAAAAAATTATCCCCCCCCCCTTTATTTAAGCCTGATTATTATACATGCTTCACTCTTTACTTTTATAATCGAAAATAAAACAACTTTTATTTTCGAGGTAGATCGTGCAACACATCAAAAAAATTCCGTTTTGTGCGCTCTTAGCATCACAAAACGGGTAGTTTTTCCACAGGAGGAAAACATCTTGGTGTCTGGCAAAGTAAACTCTGCCGCGAGTTTACTGTTCCTTCGCCGTTCGACCTTTTCGAGCTTGTTGGTGTGCTGCAGGTGTGCACACACACATTATGTTTTAAAACTACGTGCGATTTACCTCCGAAGTTGGAGGGAGGTAATGACGAAACTTCAGTATGTCATGCACTTCATTCAGCTTTATTGCCAAATTCTTCGCGATTGTTTGTAGGAAGTCTATAATTTTTGAGCTATCCTTCAGAATTCATGTTTACTCCCCCGCCCTTCCTCAAAAATTTGAGTTTCGAAGAAAATCCTATCTGTGTTCGAGTGTTTTTAACGGTTGAAAGTTCGAATAAAAATTGCCTCCTAAAAATATTTCATTGTTTTATAAAAATATTTTTCCTTCTTTTGGAAGAGAAAATATTTTGTGAACTGTTCGGAAAATTCAGGCCTGCAAAATTAATCCAGATTGCCGAGCGATTCAGATAAACGAGGTTCTCAGTACTTTTCTTTTTTGTTTTAAGCTAGGTGGGGAAGTGATCGTTTTCTGGTGAGTATTGCATTTTCTTCCCATAAATGTTCATGTTAAACAGAGAAGTACTTACAAAATTTTCATCGAATATCCCCCCCCCCCTCCTGAAGAATTAGTTAATTATTAATCCCAATCTTCTCAAAAAATTGGCAATTCCGCAAAGAGCTAACAAACCGTATAAAAATACTCACATTTTGTCAAAACATCACAAAATTCGCTTTGCAAAATTCCGGGTTGAACCCGGGTTTTTGTCCGCACCTTTTACATCTGTATCTCGCTGCATCTCCATAGTTTACTCACTCACTCACCGAGACCGGCAGCTTATCTAGTAGATGAGAATCTGGTTAATTTGAGCGTCTCAACTTGTAACAATCTATTCCCTTCCGCCATTTATTGCTACTGCTGAGATCGAATCTCTTCAAAATTGTTCAATTCACAGAATGCTCCTGTTGCCATTTCCGTTTTTATAAAAGAGTAAAATGTTTGTGCAGTAATGGAGTGCTCCTTCTTCGCCAACAGCACTCACTCGTGATATTTGTGATTAATTTTAGAACGCCATTCTTTTCCCGTCTTTACCTGGGCGTGTTAGACTGCTACTGAACACAAACAAGCTAACATTTACTTGTCCCATTTCGAGATATTTTTAACCTCCCTTGATGCATATCTAACTCTTAAGACACAACAATGGCCGTTTTTCGCTTAGTAAATAAATAATCGCATGGAGAAATTTTATTCTCCGCTTTCGCGAAACATGTTGCGTATTTGGCAGACGGTATTTGTTTTGTGGAAGCTTTTCAACTTGCTAGTTCAAAACTGCATAAAATTAAATTATTGTATGTTGATTTGTTGTCGCACTTTGTAGAAAAAAATTTGTAACTTAGGCAGGGATTCAAATGAAACAGCACTGCGATCGCTTCGAATTGCAATCGCTACTGGAAGTGAATTACATTATCATCAACTTAACTTGGCATGACGTCACTACGGGTGGAGCCAATAAGAGCTCACAAGCACTCAGCGATCTCCTCTTATTCGCCAAGTAGGCTGTGACGTTTTATCTAGCTCGTTTTTCATAGGCAAACGTCACGCTGACGTCACGATGTTTTTATCAAGAAACGTTCTAATGTAATTCATTTCCAGTAGCGATTGTAATTTGCGATGGCCTGTTTCACTTGAATCCCTGCCTAAGGCAGGGATTCAAGTGAAACAGCACTGCGATCGCTTCGAATTGCAATCGCTACTGGAAGTGAGTCGCTACTGGGAAGTAACTGGTGATCGCTACTGGGAAGTAACATTATCATCAACTTAAATTGGCATGACGTCACTACGGGTGGAGCCAATAAGAGCTCACAAGCACTCAGCGATCTCCTCTTATTCGCCAAGTAGGCTGTGACGTTTTATCTAGCTCGTTTTTCATAGGCAAACGTCACGCTGACGTCACGATGTTTTTATCAAGAAACGTTCTAATGTACTTCATTTTCAGTCGCGATTGTAATTTGCGATTGCCTGTTTCACTTGAATCCCTGCCTAAGGCAGAAATTCAAGTGAAACACCATTGCAATCGCTTCGAGGCGATCGCAAATTGCAATCGCTACTGGAAGTCGAATTACATTAGAATCGCATCTCGTAGCGATTGTAACGTATCCAAATTTGGGAATTTGCAATTGCATTGGTGAGTTGCGATCCTCTTTGTTTCACTTGAATTCCTGCCGAATACCGTCCGCCCCGCTTGAACGAATACTCTCGTCTCCAGCACTTAATATTCAATTAAGTAGAGTATTTGATTATGCAGAGAAATTTTCTTTTCCTTTTCAATCTGATGACACTTGTATAAAAAGTAATTTCCATCCCAAAACTTCTATCACCAGTGTAATGTAATATCTAACCTTAAAAATCTTAAGGCCTCAGGTTAGGCCCTCGTCATAAAGGAAGATATAAATAAACATGAATTAGAAATAAATCTATAATAAGGTTTGTGCCTCACGTGATGAGCATAAAAAAATAAGTCAGTGACTTGTCATTTGAGAATAAGATGATAGAAACAGAACGTATTGAGAATGAATTGTAATGTTTTTTCGGAGCGTTAGTTTTCAAACGTAGCATTATAAAGAAAGTGCGTAAAATTTGTAAACATTCTCGCAAATCTTCCTTAAAAATGGATACCATCAAAATCATGTTCCAGAGAAAAAAATGGGAAGGAGCTATTATGAGATTGCAAAACCCACGTCAGTAGCCTTAATTGCACTATGAGAAAGTTTCTGTTAGATTGAGGAACGTATTTAAAAATTTCTCATTGGTAAAACATGTTCAATATCAATCTCTGAAAGAGAATGCAATAACATAATTAACATTAGCAACTTTAAAAATGTAATTAACTTGGAACTTAAATTACGAAATCTTTGCACCCATTATTTTTTGATAAGTTCATAGTAAATGACCCCCCCCCCCCCCACGTGCTCCGGAAAACCCGAAGGAGTTCCTCGAGGAAATCCTCCATGTGTGTCAGGAAAAACTGTATTATTATTTTTCAATATAAATTGCTGTAATGATGCACAAAACTCTGTGTGGTGGTGGGGGGGGGGGGGGGGGTAAAAAGAAAAA